>WNWK01022979.1:0-31710 GCA_009830355.1 Cherax destructor
CCACTATATCTTTCTCTAGACTATTCCACTTCCTGACTACTCTGTGGCTGAAGAAATCCTTCCTTGTGTGTGTGTGTGAGAGTGTTTGAGTGTTAATTACTAAGTGTCAAAGACACTTGTCGAGAGACACTTGGTTTTGTGTGAGTGTGTGTACTCACCTAGTTGTGGTTGCAGGGGTCGAGACATAGCTCCTGGCCCCGACTATTCCACTTCCTGACTACTCTTTGGCTGAAGAAATGATTCCTTGTGTGTGTACTCACCTAGTTGTACTCACCTAGTTGTGGTTGCAGGGGTCGAGACATAGCTCCTGGCCCCGCCTCTTCACTGGCCGCTACTGGGTCACTCTCCCTGCGCCATGAGCTTTATCATACCTCTTCTTAAAGCTGTGTATGGAACCTGCCTCCACTACATCGCTACCCAAGCTATACCACTTCCCGACTACTCTGTGACTGAAGAAATACTTCCTAACATCCCTGTGATTCATCTGAGTCTTCAACTTCCAACTGTGTCCCCTTGTTGCTGTGTCCCATCTTTGGAACATTCTGTCTCTGTCAACCTTGTCAATTCCTCTCAGTATCTTATATGTCGTTATCATGTCCCCCCTATCTCTCCTGTCCTCCAGTGTCGTCAGGTCGATTTCCCTTAACCTCTCCTCGTAGGACATACCCCTTAGCTCCGGGACTAGTCTTGTGTGTGTGTGTGTGTGTACTCACCTATTTGTACTCACCTATTTGTGGTTGCAGGGGTCGAGTCATAGCTCCTGGCCCCGCCTCTTCACTGATTGCTACTAGGTCCTCTCTCTCCCTGCTCCATGAGCTTTATCAAACCTAGTCTTAAAACTATGTATGGTTCCTGCCTCCACTATGTCGCTTTCTAAGCTATTCCACTTCCTGACAACTCTATGACTGAAGAAATACTTCCTAACATCCCTTTGACTCATAGGAGTCTTCAACTTCCAATTGTGACCCCTTGTTTCTGTGTCCCCTCTCTGGAACATCTTGTCTCTGTCCACCTCTGTGTGTGTGTGTGTGTGTGTGTGCGCTTGCCTGCCTGCTTGTGTGTGTTTGTGAGTTTGTGTGTGTGAATGCCTGCTTGTGTATGTATGTATGTGTCTGCTTGTGTATATTTCTGCTTGTGTGTATGCCTTCTTTGTGAACAGGTTTGCAAAGGCACTTGTTGAGTGATACTAAGAATGTTGTGAATGGTGTATGTGTGTTTGTATATACTTACATTACACATTATTTATATTACATAACATTAATTCAGATTAAAAATCACTATTTATAATTAAAAATTATTATTATTTGCGACCACTGTCAGCCTCAGAGTTATCTCTGAGTTACCAGACCTTGCCACGTGGAGGCCAGTGGTTAGTCTTTAAGGTCCTCCCCCTCGCCTTCCCCAGGTTCATGTGTCCAGGAATCCATCCGTGGGCCCCCGGATGTCTCCCCTTCCTCACTTCCCTAAGGTCAGCCTCGCCTCTCTCTCTCTGCCTTCCAGCCTCAGCCTTCCCCAGGTTCATGTATCCAGGAATTCATCCGTCCGCCTCCGGATGTTTTACCTTCTTCACTTCCCCAAGGTCAGCCTCACCAACCTGTATTCTTGCCCTCCCCAGGTTCATGTATCCAGGAATCCATCCGTTCGCTCCCGGATGTCTCCCCTTCCCCACGTCCCCAAGGTCAGCCTCAACAACAACCTTCCCAAGTTCATGTATCCAGGAATCCATCCGTTCGCTCCCGGATGTCTCCCTTCCCCACTTACCTAAGGTCGGCGGTGCCTTCCCCGGATCAGTGTCTCCAGGAGTCCACTTGTGTCACCTCAGGTGGACTCCCTTATCCACTTCCCCAAAGTCAGCGGTATTCTTGCCATCCCCAGGTTCATGTATCCAGGAATCCATCCGTCTACCGCCGGATGTCTCCCCTTCCCCACTTACCCAAGGTTAGCCACAACTGCTAGTATTCATGCTTTCCCCAGGTTCATGTATCCAGGAATCCATCCGTTCGCTCCCGGATGTCTCCCCTTCCCCACTTACTCAAGGTCAGCCTCAACAACAACCTTCCCCACGTTCATGTATCCAGGAATCCATCCGTTCGCTCCCGGATGTATCCACTTCCCCACTTACCTAAGATCGGCGGTGCCTTCCCCGGATCAGTGTCTCCAGGAGTCCACTTGTGTCACCTCAGGTGGACTCCCTTCCCCACTTTCCCAGAGTCAGCGGTTGCCACCCCCAGTGACCTTGCTGGGTGGAAACTTGGTCTTGTCTAGCTGGTCTACGGTAGAGACTGTCCAGGTGGGTGGAATTACTGGAGGTGACACACAGAAAACTGCGTCCAGTAATTACACCCACCAAGACAGCCACGACCGTACACCAGCTAGACGAGACCAAGCTGCCACACAACTCACCCACCCAGGAGAGGCTAATTAATTAAAATTTTGGACTTCTATTTATGCTGCATTATGTTTCTATAGTAAATACATTATTCTCAATTATTTTGCTAAGTAAGTGTGTTTGTGAATGTTTTATTGTAGAAACATTAGTGTCCAAGTGTTTATCTATTTATCTACCTCCGTGAAAAAAGCTGTACGTGTTAATTAGTTTTCTTTTTCGTTATTTATAGTTTGTATTTTCGTCTTATGCAAAGATCCACAGGTGTACACACTCACATTTTTTCAACAACATTTACGTATCTCCACATATACAACCTACACATACACCACACATTCTGTTCTCTGTATCACATACTCGCACATAAATGTAAATCAGTTGTAAAATATCCAGACATGTGTGAATAAGACAGTAAGTTAAGTCTGGCATTTACTGAGAAGACGTTTCGTCCACCAGGACTTTATCAATCTATCAGGGATTTATAAAGTCTACCAGGACTCTATTTATCCGTCAGGGATTCATAACGTCTACCTGTACTTTATCTATCAATTAGAGATTGATAGATAAAATGATAGAGCTATTAATCAAAGATTGATTGAGATTGATAGTTTGGTAAAACAAATTCCCATCTCCCTCCTCACTACTGAAAGACACACTTCTGAAGTTAGTTCTGCAATCATATGTTCACTGCAGAGTGATCTGAAGAGCTGTGTTGCTTTCAGCACAACATTGGATGAATCTACAGACATTCAACAAATGCCTCACCTGGCTATATTTGTTCGTTATGTTACAAACGATGGAAATGTAAAAGAAGAATTCTTAGACCTGATAAGTTTAAAGGTAACAACAGAAGGTATTAACATCAAAAATGTACTTAACAATCTTTATTAAATGCTCAACTACCATTAAATAAACTTTTAGTATTGCAACAGACGGAGCACCAGCTGTGGTAGATCAAAATACTGGCCTAGTTGGGCAATTGACACATGGTGTGATGAATTAGACACATGTGCAACATTTGCAACAGCACTTTTCTGTGTTGGACTGAGGAAGTCACTGGTTTATGAAACATTTCCACAATAAAGATACCAGAGTGTTGCACAAGATACCAGAGTGTTGCACAAGATACCAGAGTGTTGCACAAGATACCAGAGTGTTGCACAAGATTATATTATGTTGTGCTGTCATACTTTAGTATATTTAATATTTCACTGAACACAATTACACAATGTCTTCAAATATGTCATTCAGGTTTATCATAAGTTCCATATACCTTAAACACAGACGCAACATTGTCTTAACGTTTACTTTGCATAAAAAAACGTTTTGGGTTAATACTAGTTATGTTTATTACATTGGTTTCTTGGTCTCGTCAGGATATTGAATAAGGTTTTTAAGTTTTGGTTCAATACTCTACTTATTTCTGATCTCTCTCTTCCTTTTCTATGTCTGGAACTTCAGAAACTTTCCCTCTGACTGTAGAGAGAACATCGTTAGTGAATATTTTTGTTAGTGGGTTTGAGTTTGACAAGGACGTGCCAAGCATGGGCCAGTAGGCCTGTGGCAGTGCTCCTCATTTCTTATGTTCTTTCAAATTTACATTGTCTTCACGCGGCATTTACCTTGAACATATTTCAGTGTCACTGTGCCATTGTCTTGAGGCAGTGTTTATATTCTTGTTACTCGCGCTTATCTAGCAACAATATTCATGACTTATTTGGTTCTAATTATAAAGTTTCTATCCAAATACAAACTGGAGTCAGTAGTGAGGAAGACACCATGGAACAGGTGGGACTGGAACCCATGGCCAAGGAATCGTAAAACTCCAGGCCAGTGCAATTTCGTGAGTCAGTAGTGAGGAAGAGACACGTTGAAGAACAGAGCGAAACGTTGACCAGTGTAAATAAAGGTTTGCTCTGTAACCTGTACTGATTCTTGGAAACTTAATTTGGTTGAAACTCTCTCTTCAGCAACGTTATTTGTAAATGTAAGTTGAAGGGAGTTTCCCGCTGTGGTCGCCTCTGTTACTTGCTAACTTATGTAAATTTGTCATGAGTGATTGATTACATTTGCATTACTTAACAAGAAAAAGTAACATTCCATTGTATTAATTAGTCTTTCGTATTAATGTAACTGAAGAGGAAGTGACACAAATAACGACTGTCATTACACAAATAACCCGCACATAGCAGAGAGGAGCTCACGACGACGTTTCGGTCCGACTTGGACCATATACAAAGTCACACTAACACAAAGAAGAGAAGGAGGGAGTATATATAGGCCAGCAGACAGGGACAGGAACAAGAGAGGAAGTGGTGGAGGTAGTAGTAGTGGTAGTGGTAGAAGTAGTGGTAGAAGTAGTGGTAGAAGTAGTGGTAGTAGTAGTGGTAGTAGTAGTGGTAGAAGTACTGGTAGTAGTAGTGGTAGAAGTAGTGGTGGTAGTGGTAGTGGTAGTGGTAGAAGTAGTGGTGGTAGTGGTAGTGGTAGAAGTAGTGGTAGAAGTAGTGGTAGAAGTAGTGGTAGTAGTAGTGGTAGAAGTAGTGGTAGTAGTAGTAGGTAGAGTAGTGGTAGTGGTAGTGGTAGTAGTAGTGGTAGAAGTAGTGGTAGAAGTAGTGGTAGAAGTAGTGGTAGAAGTAGTGGTAGTAGTAGTGGTAGAAGTAGTGGTAGTAGTAGTGGTAGAAGTAGTGGTAGAAGTAGTGGTAGAAGTAGTGGTAGTAGTAGTGGTAGTAGTAGTGGTAGTAGTAGTGGTAGTAGTAGTGGTAGAAGTAGTGGTAGAAGTAGTGGTAGAGTAGTGGTAGAGTAGTGTGGTAGAAGTAGTGGTAGATGAAGTAGTGGTGAGTAGTGGTAGAGTAGTGGTAGAGTAGTGGTAGAAGTAGTGGTAGTAGTAGTGGTAGAGTGGTAGAGTAGTGGTGAGTAGTGTGAGTAGTGGAGAGTAGTGGTAGTAGTAGTGGTAGAAGTAGTGGTAGTAGTAGTGGTAGAAGTAGTGGTAGTAGTAGTGGTAGAAGTAGTGGTAGTAGTAGTGGTAGAAGTAGTGGTAAGTAGTGGTAGTAGTAGTGGTAGTAGTAGTGGTAGTAGTAGTGGTAGAAGTAGTGGTAGTAGTAGTGGTAGAAGTAGTGGTAGTAGTAGTGGTAGTAGTAGTGGTAGAAGTAGTGGTAGAAGTAGTGGTAGAAGTAGTGGTAGTAGTAGTGGTAGAATAGTAGTAGTAGTGGTAGAGTAGTGGTAGTACTGGTAGTAGTAGTGGTAGAGAGTGGTGGTGTGGTAGGTACTGAGAGTCGGGTCACGCAGGGCCGGTCTGTGACCAGGCCTCATCGTGGATCAAAGCCAGATCAACCAGGCTGTTACTGCTGGCCTCATGCAGACTGACGTACGAAGCACAGCCCGGCTGGTCAGGTACTGACTTTAGGGGGGGAGGAGCGTTTTTCGATATATAAAAAAATTAAAATTGAAAAAATATGGAAAAATATTTTTCTTACCAAAAAATAGTGCATAATTCTGGCAACAAGTTAATGCAATCTGATTATTTCTATCATATTTCTAAGTATGTTTATACTAAAAAGTATTGCTGATTAGTCAGTTTTTTTTTTAAACCTAAAATTGCGATTTTTATGATTGTTTCATTTTAAATACACTACATGGCAACCTCTGTGAGGAGTGGTGTGTGTGTGAGCTCCGGCAGACACCTCTCAGTGGCCTTACAGCCTTCGATAAGCATGGTGGGGTGTACTGCTCTGGTAGGTGGCGTTCCACTTTCCAAGCGTTGTAAGTGTCAATATCTCAGGAGTAACTTATTGACATTGTAATCCCCTTTATGCACAGAGTATTTACCATAGCATCATGATTCTTTCGCAGGGTTATAGAGGAATGATGGTTCTATCGAACTAGAGAGCGATTTTGCGATATGTTTTACGGTTTCTTGATAGTGATTTTTGTTTTCCCACACAAATTAAAAAAAAAAAACGTATTTCAATAATTCGTATAATGAAATCTATTGAGAGGAAGCTCAACTTGCCTTGTAGTTCTATAGCCTAACTCTTCCTCTTTCATCTGATCTAAATTAGAACGCTTGAAGTTCCTAAACCTGTACTCTCTAGAACGCAGGCGGGAGAGATACATTATTATATACACATGGAAAATTCTCGAGGGCTTAGTACCAAACTTGCACACAAAAATCACTCCGTACGAAAGCAAAAGACTCGGCAGGCGATGTAACATCCCCCCAATGAAGAGCAGGGGTGCCACTAGCACGTTGAGGGACAACACAATAAGTGTGAGGGGCCCAAGATTGTTCAACTGCCTCCCAGCATACATCAGGGGGATTACCAACAAGCCCCTGGCTGTCTTCAAGCAGGCACTGGACAGGCACCTCAAGTCGGTACCTGATCAGCCGGGCTGTGGTTCGTACGTTGGACTGCGTGCGGCCAGCAGTAACAGCCTGGTTGATCAGGCTCTGGTCCAACAAGAGGCCTGGTCACAGACCGGGCCGCGGGGGCGTTGACCCCTGGAATTCTCTCCAGGTAGACTCCAGGTACCAATTTTGTAGAAATGGGATTGCCATAACCTCTATCAAATAGGGCATTTTATTTTTTTTTTCTATATAACTCTAAGGCAAAACGTCACTAAAAACTCAGTGTCTATGTTTCAAATGCTGCTTAATTCAAAGAGAATATTCCCAATGAAATATTTGCATACAAAAAAGGTCAAAAACGGTTCTCCCAACCTTTAGGTGCCTGCCCAGTGCCTGCTTGAAGACAGTCTATTGGTAATCGCCCTTATGTATGCTGGGAGGCAGTTGAATAGTCTTAGGCCCCTGACACTTATGTGTTGTCTCTCAACGTGCTAGTGGCACGTTGGGGGATGTTGCATCGTCTGCCGAGTCTTTTGCTTTCATAGGGAGTGACTCGTGTGCAAGTTTGGTACTAATCCCTCTAGAATTTTCCAAGTGTACATTATAATGTATCTCTCCCGCCTGCGTTCTTGGGAGTACAGGTTTAGGAACTTCAAGCGTTCCCAGTAATTGAGGTGGTTTATCGCAGTTATGTGTGCCGTGAAGGTTCTCTGCACATTTTCAAGGTCAGCAATTTCACCCGCCTTGAAAGGTGCAGTTAGTGTGCAGCAATATTCCAGCCTAGATAGAACAAGCGATTTGTAAAGTGTCAACATGGGCTTGTCATCCCTGGTTTTGAAGGTTCTCATTATCAATCCTGTCATTTTTCTAGCAGATGCGATTGCTACAGTGTTATGGTCCTTGAAGGTGGAGTCAGTCATATGCTAAGAAAGAGAAGCACTGCAAGGGAGCTTTGTAAATGGTCCAAGTCGGACAGAAACGTCGTGGTAAGCTCCTCTCTTCTATGTGTGGGTTATTTGTGTATTGTTCCAGTCACGGTATTGTGCCTCTATGTTCTTTCTTATTTAATTTTCACGAAATTGGTGATTTTTTCTTTATACAATACATAAATGGTTACAAAAATCTGTTACAAACATTAATTACAGTTGGTCACAATCTGAACACTGTCCATCAAAACCAAATAACCAAATTTTACCAAACTCGCCAAATTTTTTTCTGATGACAGATGTGCTGGATGACGTCATTCACACCACATTCCGTAAACTGTGACACTGATTTATTGCAAAAAAATTGGCACAATTTATTTTTTTCTATCTAACTTAAAGGCAAAAAGTCACAACAAACACAGTGTATAGGTTTTTAAAAGTTGTATAAATCACTGTGAAAATCTCATTGAAATTAGACCAAAAAAAAAAAAAAAAGTTTGATTTCGTTATCCCTCTCTTATTGTTATGGGGTGGACCTGGCAAGAGTATGAACACCACCAGTCCCCTCCCTTATTGTTATGGGGAGGACCTGGCAAGAGTATGAACACCACCAGTCTCCTCCCTTATTGTTATGGGGTGGACCTGGCAAGAGTATGAACACCACCAGTCCCCTCCCTTATTGTTATGGGGTGGACCTGGCAAGAGTATGACCACCACCAGTCCCCTCCCTTATTGTTATGGGGTGGACCTGGCAAGAGTATGAACACCACCAGTCCCCTCCCTTATTGTTATGGGGTGGACCTGGCAAGAGTATGAACACCACCAGTCCCCTCCCTTATTGTTATGAGGTGGACATGGCAAGAGTATGAACACCACCATTCCCCTCCCTTATTGTTATGGGGTGGACCTGACAAGAGTATGAACACCACCAGTCCCCTCCCTTATTGTTATGGGATGGACCTGGCAAGAGTATGAACACCACCAGTCCCTCCTCTATTGTTATGGGTGGACCTGGCAAGAGTATGACCACCACCAGTCCCTCCCTTATTGTTATGGGGTGGACCTGGCAAGAGTATGAACACCACCAGTCCCTCCTTATTGTTATGGGGTGGACCTGGCAAGAGTATGAACACCACCAGTCCCCTCCTTATTGTTATGTGGTGGACCTGGCAAGAGTATGAACACCACCAGTCCCCTCCCTTATTGTTATGGGGGGGACCTGGCAAGAGTATGAACACCACCAGTCCCCTCCCTTATTGTTATGGGGTGGACCTGGCAAGAGTATGAACACCACCAGTCCCCTCCCTTATTGTTATGGGTGGACCTGGCAAGAGTATGAACACCACCAGTCCCCTCCCTTATTGTTATGGGGGGACCTGGCAAGAGTATGAACACCACCAGTCCCCTCCCTTATTGTTATGGGGGGACCTGGCAAGAGTATGAACACCACCAGTCGACCCCACAGTCTGGCTGCGGATCTTCCTGATATGTTAATATATCAACTCTTATTTAAACCTCCTTCCAAGTTCTGAGGTTAAATTAATAGTGAACAATATAAGATATTTTTACACTGTATCATCTCGAATATTTGTGTTTTGCCTTTAAAAAGACGTTCTTTCTGTCCATTACTGTTTGGGAATTATTGTAAAGGCATCACAGGGTGTATACAAGCTATCTGCTGATAAGAGATAACTACATTCTAGATAACTTTGCAACTGTCTAGAGAGATAAGGAAAGTTTGTATACGGAAAGGTTCTCTCCCCATCCTACACATCTTACTGTCACATTAACAAGGATGCCACACAGCCAAAGATGAAAAATATCTCCACATATTACAAACCTTCCAGCAATACAGTCCACTTGAAAAGCTGAATAAATTTTTACTCATTTCTGCCGACAAACATTCATGAATATTTAACAGGAAGAAGAGTTTAGACTACTGACAGAACATAGAAACATAAGAAAGAAGGAACACTGCAGCAGGCCTACTGACCCATGCGAGGCAGGTCCATGTCACTTCCCGGCTTAGACCTGACTACCTGGAGTTAACCCTCTCCAGGTGAACTCCAGGTAGTCAGGTCACTATTGTATTATCATTACTACTAGTACTACTATTATCATTACTATGTACTACAAATATTATCATCCGTCTCTCAGGTCATAATCACCTGGAATCGCACAAGAATCACAGTGATTTATGTATTAAATTTGTCTTCATATGTTGCATCTCATTCATGTTTACTTGTTTTGTAATGTTACGTTACCAACAATGACACTCAGAGAATTATTATACTTTTGTTTACTGGCTAAACTTCATCGCCTTTGCATGTTATTTTATTATTTCGTACAGTTTATATGATAATTAGCTAACTGTAATTACTGACTCGATAGTAATATTTTGTGTTGCTGAATGTTATAATAAATATTTGTTGAACTCTCAACTTGTTTCCGGAGCTCTTGCCACTCCTCAACTTTCTTCCAGAGTCTTGCCTCCTCAACTTTCTTCCAGAGTCTTGCCACTCCTCAACTTTCTTCCAGAGTCTTGCCACTCCTCAACTTTCTTCCAGAGCTCTTGCCACTCCTCAACTTTCTTCCAGAGCTCTTGTCACTCCTCAACTTTCTTCCAGAGCTCTTGCCACTCCTCAACTTTCTTCCAGAGCTCTTGCCACTCCTCAACTTTCTTCCAGAGCTCTTGCCACTCCTCAACTTTCTTCCAGAGCTCTTGCCACTCCTCAACTTTCTTCCAGAGCTCTTGCCACTCCTCAACTTTCTTCCAGAGCTCTTGCCACTCCTCAACTTTCTTCCAGAGCTCTTGCCACTCCTCAACTTTCTTCCAGAGCTCTTGCCACTCCTCAACTTTCTTCCAGAGCTCTTGCCACTCCTCAACTTTCTTCCAGAGCTCTTGCCACTCCTCAACTTTCTTCCAGAGCTCTTCCACTCCTCAACTTTCTTCCAGAGCTCTTGCCACTCCTCAACTTTCTTCCAGAGCTCTTGCCACTCCTCAACTTTCTTCCAGAGCTCTTGCCACTCCTCAACTTTCTTCCAGAGCTCTTGCCACTCCTCAACTTTCTTCCAGAGCTCTTGCCACTCCTCAACTTTCTTCCAGAGCTCTTGCCACTCCTCAACTTTCTTCCAGAGCTCTTGCCACTCCTCAACTTTCTTCCAGAGCTCTTGCCACTCCTCAACTTTCTTCCAGAGCTCTTGCCACTCCTCAACTTTCTTCCAGAGCTCTTGCCACTCCTCAACTTTCTTCCAGAGCTCTTGTCACTCCTCAACTTTCTTCCAGAGCTCTTGCCACTCCTCAACTTTCTTCCAGAACTCTTGCCACTCCTCAACTTTCTTCCAGAGCTCTTGCCACTCCTCAACTTTCTTCCAGAGCTCTTGCCACTCCTCAACTTTCTTCCAGAGCTCTTGCCACTCCTCAACTTTCTTCCAGAGCTCTTGCCACTCCTCAACTTTCTTCCAGAGCTCTTGTCACTCCTCAACTTTCTTCCAGAGTTCTTGCCACTCCTCAACTTTCTTCCAGAGCTCTTGCCACTCCTCAACTTTCTTCCAGAGCTCTTGCCACTCCTCAACTTTCTTCCAGAGCTCTTGTCACTCCTCAACTTTCTTCCAGAGCTCTTGCCACTCCTCAACTTTCTTCCAGAGCTCTTGCCACTCCTCAACTTTCTTCCAGAGCTCTTGCCACTCCTCAACTTTCTTCCAGAGCTCTTGCCACTCCTCAACTTTCTTCCAGAGCTCTTGCCACTCCTCAACTTTCTTCCAGAGCTCTTGCCACTCCTCAACTTTCTTCCAGAGTTCTTGCACTCCTCAACTTTCTTCCAGAGTCTTGCCACTCCTCAACTTTCTTCCAGAGTCTCTTGCACTCCTCAACTTTCTTCCAGAGCTCTTGCCACTCCTCAACTTTCTTCCAGAGCTCTTGCCACTCCTCAACTTTCTTCCAGAGCTCTTGCCACTCTCAACTTTCTTCCAGAGCTCTTGCCACTCCTCAACTTTCTTCCAGAGCTCTTGCCACTCCTCAACTTTCTTCCAGAGCTCTTGCCACTCCTCAAATCTTTAATCTAAAAAATACTTGGATTCCTTTTTGCTTAGCTTTCTCATACTTTCTGCAACGTAAGTCTCATGCAGATTTTATTTGAATTATGAATCACTACAACTTTCAGAAAATTTTACCAACTAAACATGTACGTTGCCAGTTATTCATAAATAAATCATCGAGTTATTAAATCAATTAAACATCGTTCAGTACATTACACATACAACTTAAACATACAGTACATTACAATCATAAACATGCAGTACTTACAATACAACATTAAACTACACAGTACATTCAATACAATTAAACATGCAGTACATTACAATACAATTAAACATCGCAGTACATTACAATACAATTAAACATGAGTACATTACAATACAATTAACATCCAGTACATTACAATACAATTAAACATCGAGTACATTACAATACAATTAAACATGCAGTACATTACAATACAATTAAACATCGCAGTACATTACAATACAATTAAACATCGCAGTACATTACAATACAATTAAACATCGCAGTACATTACAATACAATTAAACATCGCAGTACATTACAATACAATTAAACATCGCAGTACATTACAATACAATTAAACATCGCAGTACATTACAATACAATTAAACATCGCAGTACATTACAATACAATTAAACATCGCAGTACATTACAATACAATTAAACATCCCAGTACATTACAATACAATTAAACATCGCAGTACATTACAATACAATTAAACATCCCAGTACATTACAATACAATTAAACATCGCAGTACATTACAATAACAAAAAACATCATAATTAATCTTAAACATGCAGTACATTAAATACAATAAACATGCAGTACATGACAGTGGCAAGAGCATGACAGTGGCCAGACACTGACAAGTGTGCCAGGAGCACTGACGAGTGGCCAGGAGCACTGACGAGTGGCCAGGAGCACTGACAGTGGCCAGGAGCACTGACAGTGGCCAGGAGCATGCAGTGCAGGACACTGACGAGTGGCAGGAGCATGACAGGTATCAAGGGATCGAATATCCCAGATGCTGGTTTTTATTTTCATCCCATAACGTTTATAGTGTGGGGGTAAGTTTTATGAGGTCTAGAAGAGTTAGGTAAGTGAGTCTAGAAGATGTTAGGTAAGTGATGGTCAGAGATGAGGAAGGAGGCTGAAGTGTTAGGTAAGTGATGGTCTAGAAGATGTTAGGTAAGTGATGGTCTGAAGTGGTAAGGATGTCTAGAAGATGTTAGGTAAGTGATGGTCTAGAAGATGTTAGGTAAGTGATGGTCAAGAAGATGTTAGGTAAGTGATGGTCTAGAAGATGTTAGGTAAGTGATGGTCTAGAGATGTTAGGTAAGTGATGTCTAGAAGATGTTAGTAGTGATGGTCTAGAAGATGTTAGGTAAGTGATGGTCTAGAATATGTTAGGTAAGTGATGGTCTAGAAGATGTTAGGTAAGTGATGGTCTAGAAGATGTTAGGTAAGTGATGGTCTAGAAGATGTTAGGTAAGTGATGGTCTAGAAGATGTTAGGTAAGTGATGGTCTAGAAGATGTTAGGTAAGTGATGGTCTAGAAGATGTTAGGTAAGTAAAATGGTAGAGAGATGTTAGGTAAGTGATGGTCTAGAAGATGTTAGGTAAGTGATGGTCTAGAAGATGTTAGGTAAGTGAAAATATGAGAATAGAGAGAAATTCGTTAAATTGTTTAAAAATAGTTTCTCGAACTTTGTCTTCCATAAGATAATTCTCGAGTGTCTTCTTTACCTTTTCACAAGTGTCTCAAACTAGTCACTTTTCACAAATTTCACAATGGATGTCTTCAAAATGGCGAGAACCAACATTCTCCATTAGAATATTGAAATATATAAAGTTCCTGAAGTCTCGAATATTGAGGAAGTCTGATTTTTTCTGCCTCAAATTTTCCATTTTATTTTGAGAAGACAAACATAATTTTAACAACCTTGAGGGAGAGCGCATATATGAATGGCTACAAATTTGTGTTATATGTGTGTGTGTGTGGGGCAAAGGCAGACATGTGTGTGTATGTGTGTGTGTGTTTGTGATTACATTCATATTAGTGTAAGAGGTGATGAGTGTGTTTTATACGTATGTGTGTGTGCAGCAAGTGCGTTGCTTTGTGCGTGTATGAATGATGGTGAATCCGCTGCTGCCTTTGTGGAAATGTGCAAATGATCGTGAAAATAATGAGTGTGTGTAAGTTTATTTAGGTACAAGTACACATATATTGTTACACAAATTATCATACACAGTAACATATGCGTAAATTACCCAGGATAACCTAAAAACGTCAGACAAAGTAATTTATTTCCATTGTGCGCGGCGCTTGTAACCCACTGCGTGTCTTGCAAATATATAAGATAAATAACCAAATGAAAATAAAAGGTTCAACACTTACAATAGTTCTCGTGGAGGTGGACAAACAGATTAACAAACAAGCACTCACAAACACACAATAAAACATTCACAAACACACTTAAATTGTTATTTATTAAAAAATCTTATATTTAATGTACATAAATTGTATAATATAAATAGAACTCCCAAAACTTCATTGAGTGGCCTCACCTTGGTGGGGGAACTGGAGGGTAGCCTGGCTGCGTCTAGCTGGTCTACGGTCGTGGCTGTCTTGGTGGGTGTAATTATAGGACGCAGTTTTCTGTGTGTCCCCTCCAGTAATTCCACCCACCTGGACAGTCTCTACCGTAGGCCAGCTAGACAAGGCCTCGTTCCCATCCAGCTAGATCACTGGGGGTGGCTGAGCTGACTTCGGGATACATAACCTGGGAAGGCTGAGACTGGAAGATATCCTAAGGGAAGTGAGGAAGGGGAGACATCCGGGGGCCCACGGATGGATTCCTGGACACATGGACCTGGGAAAGACGAGGATACCTTGGGGAAGTGGGGAAGGGAGAATATCTGAGGCGGACAGATGGACTCCTCGACACATGGACTTGGGAAAGACGAGGATACTGGTTGATGAGGCAGACCTTGGGGAAGTGGGGAAGGGAGAATATCTGAGGCGGACAGATGGACTCATGGACATGGGAAAGACGAGGATACTGGTTGATGAGGCAGACCTTGGGGAAGTGGGGAAGGGAGAATATCTGAGGCGGACAGATGGACTCCTGGACACATGGACCTGGGAAAAGCATCAAAAACACAGTAAATGGATGGGTGGACCTTAAAGCGAACCACTGGCCTCCACGTGGCAAGGTCTGGTAACTCAGAAATAACTCTGAGGCTGACAGTGGTCGCAAATAGTTAAATAATAATGACAATTTCAATTTCTAATAAAGAGCCCAACTAATACATGATTATTTAGCATTTCGGGCAAGCAAATCTTTCCAAGCTCATTACACTTATAGTTTTCTGATAACATATGATCTCATTCACCCAAGATACCTCATAAATTATTTCTTATTTTTACATATTGCTGCTTCAGCTGGAATAATATAAAAAATAATATATATATATATATATATATATATATATATATATATATATATATATATATATATATATATATATGTATATATATATATTACAAGTCGGCCGTCTCCCACCAAGGCAGGGTGGCCCAAAAAGAAAGGAAATCCCCAAAAATAAAATACTTTCATCACTTTCACCACACATACATTTGGCTTCTCGAATTCAATCCCTCCAAATGCAAAGTCATGAGGATCGGAGAAGGGCAAAGAAGACCGCTGACAGAGTACAAGCTAGGCGGACAAAGGCTACAAACCTCGGCAAAGGACAAAGACCTTGGGGTGAGTATAACGCCAAGCACGTCTCCGGAGGCACACATCAACCAGATAACTGGTGCAGCATATGGGCGACTGGCAAACCTAAGATTAGCGTTCCGTTACCTTAACAAGGAATCGTTCAAGACACTGTATACCGTGTACGTCAGGCCCATACTAGAATATGCAGCACCAGTCTGGAACCCACACCTGGTCAAGCACGTAAGGAAACTAGAGAAAGTGCAAAGGTTTGCGACAAGGTTAGTTCCACAACTCAGGGGTCTGTCTTATGAAGAAAGGTTGAGGGAAATAGGACTAACAACACTGGAAGAAAGAAGGGTCAGAGGAGACATGATAACGACATACAAAATACTGCGGAGAATTGACAAGGTAGACAGTGACAGGAAGTTCCAGAGAGGGAACACAGAAACAAGGGGACACAACTGGAAGCTGAAGACTCAGATGAGTCAAAGGGATGTTAGGAAGCATTTCTTCAGCCACAGAGTAGTCAGGAAGTGGAATAGTCTAGAGAAAGATATAGTGGAGGCAGGAACCATACATAGTTTTAAGACAAGGTATGATAAAGCTCATGGAGCAGGGATAGCAGAGACCCAGTAGCAGACAGCGAAGAGGCGGGGCCAGGAGCTGAGTCTCGACCCCTGCAACCACAATTAGGTGAGTACAATTAGGTGAGTACTGTCTTTGCAGAGGCGCTCAGATACCACATCTGAGAATAGTCCCTCCCAGCTGTCAATATCCCAGACCCCTCCTTTAAAGTGCAGTCATTGTACTTCCCATTTCCAGGACTCAAGTCCAACTAAATCAATTAACTGGTTTCCCTGAATCCCTTCACAAAATGTTACCCTGCTCACACTCCAACAGCTAGTCAGGTCCCAAAAACCATTCGTCTCCACTCACTCCTATCTGGAAGTCCAAGCCCCTCGCCCACAAAACCTCCTTTACCCCCTCCCTCCAACCTTTTCTAGGACGACCCCTACCCCGCCTTCCTTCCCCTACAGATTTATACGCTCTCCAAGTCATTTTACTTTGATCCATTCTCTCTAAATGACCAAACCACCTCAACAACCCCTCTTCAGCTCTCTGACAAATACTTTTAGTAACTCCATACCTTCTCCTAATTTCCACATTCCGAATTTTCTGCATAATATTTACACCACACATTGCCCTTAGACAGGACATCTCCACTGCCTCCAGCCTCCTCCTCGCTGCAGCATTTGCAACCCATGCCTCACACCCATATAAGAGTGTTGGTACCACTATACTTTCGTACATTCCCTTCTTTGCCTCCATGGATAACGTTTTTTTGTCTCCACAGATACCTCAACGCACCACTCACCTTTTTTCCTTCATCAGTTCTATGGTTAACCTCATCCTTCATAAACTTATCCGCTAACACATCAACTCCCAAATATCTGAAAACATTTACATCTTCCATAATCTCTCTCTCGAATGTGATATCCAATTTTTCTTTATTTAAATCGTTTGATACCTTCATCACCTTACACTTTCAACTTTCTACCTTTACACACCCTCCCAAACTCGTCCACTAACCATTGCAACTTTCCTTTAGAATCTCCCATAAGCACAGTATCATCGGCAAAAAGTAACTGTGTCAACTCCCATTTTGCATTTAATTCCCCATAATTTAATCTCACCCCTCTCCCCAACACCCTAGCATTTACTTCTTTTACAACCCCATCTATAAATATATTAAACAACCATGGTGACATTATACATCCCTGTCTAAGACCTACTTTTACCGGAAGTAATCTCCTCTCTCCTACACACCCTAACCTGAGCCTCACTATCCTCATAAAAACTCTTTACAGCCTTCAGTAACTTACTACCTATTCCATACACTTGCAACATTTGCCACATTGCTCCCCTATCCACTATATCATATGCCTTTTCTAAATCCATAAATGCAATGAAAACTTCTCTACCTTTATCTAAATACTGTTCACATATATGCTTCACTGTAAACACTTGATCTACACATCCCCTACCCACTCTAAAGCCTCCTTGCTCATCTGCAATCCTACTCTCTGTCTTACCTCTAATTCTTTAAATAATAACCCTGCCATACACTTTACCTGGTATACTCAGTAAACTTATTCCCCTATAATTTTTACACTTCCCCTTCCCTTTATATAAAGGAACTATACATGCTCTCTTCCAATCCCTAGGTACCTTCCCCTCTTTCATACATTTATTAAACAAAAATACCAACCACTCCAGCACTATATCCCCCCTACTTTTAACATTTCTGTCATGATTCCGTCAATTCCAGTTGCTTTACCCCCTTTCATTCTATGTAATGCCTCACGCACCTCCCCCACACTCACATCCTTCTCTTCTTCACTCCTAAACGATCAGATGTTTCCAAGTACTGTCATGCATCTGTCCCCCACGTAGTATCTGTCATGCATCTGTCCCCCACGCTGTATCTGTCATGCATCTGTTCCCCACGTTGTATCTATCATGCATCTGTCCCCCACGTTGTATCTGTCATGCATCTGTCCCCCACGTTGTATCTGTCATGCATCTTTCGCCCACGCTGTATCTGTCATGCATCTGTCCCCCACGCTGTATCTGTCATGCATCTGTCCCCACGCTGTATCTGTCATGCATCTGTCCCCACACTGTATCTGTCATGCATCTGTCCCCACGTTGTATCTGTCATGCATCTGTCCCCCACGCTGTATCTGTCATGCATCTGTCCCCCACGCTGTATCTGTCATGCATCTGTCCCCCACGCTGTATCTGTCATGCATCTGTCCCCACGCTGTATCTGTCATGCATCTGTTTCCCCACGCTGTATCTATCATGCATCTGTCCCCACGTGTATCTGTCATGCATCTGTCCCCCACGTGTATCTCATGCATCTTCCCCACGCTGTATCTGTCGCATCTGTCCCCACGCTGTATCTGTCATGCATCTGTCCCCACGCTGTATCTGTCATGCATCTGTCCCCACACTGTATCTGTCATGCATCTGTCCCCACGCTGTATCTGTCATGCATCTGTCCCCCACGCTGTATCTGTCATGCATCTGTCCCCCACGTGTATCTGTCATGCATCTGTCCCCACGCTGTATCTGTCATGCATCTGTCCCCCACGCTGTATCTGTCATGCATCTGTCCCCACGTTGTATCTGTCATGCATCTGTCCCCCACACTGTATCTGTCATGCATCTGTCCCCCACGCTGTATCTGTCATGCATCTGTCCCCCACGCTGTATCTGTCATGCATCTGTCCCCCACGTTGTATCTGTCATGCATCTGTCCCCCACGCTGTATCTGTCATGCATCTGTCCCCCACGCTGTATCTGTCATGCATCTGTCCCCCACGTTGTATCTCATGCATCTGTCCCCCACGCTGTATCTGTCATGCATCTGTCCCCCACGCTGTATCTGTCATGCATCTGTCCCCACGTTGTATCTCATGCATCTGTCCCCACGCTGTATCTGTCATGCATCTGTCCACCACCCTGTATCTGTCATGCATCTGTCCCCACGCTGTATCTGTCATGCATCTGTCCCCCACGCTGTATCGTCATGCATCTGTCCCACGTTGTATCTCATGCATCTGTCCCCACGCTGTATCTGTCATGCATCTGTCCACCACCTGTATCTGTCATGCATCTGTCCCCACGCTGTATCTGTCATGCATCTGTCCCCACGCTGTATCTGTCATGCATCTGTCCCCCACGTTGTATCTCATGCATCTGTCCCCCACGCTGTATCTGTCATGCATCTGTCCACCACCCTGTATCTGTCATGCATCTGTCCCCCACGCTGTATCTGTCATGCATCTGTCCCCCACGTTGTATCTGTCATGCATCTGTCCCCCGCTGTATCTGTCATGCATCTGTCCCCACGCTGTATCTGTCATGCAATCTGTCCCCACATTGTATCTGTCATGCATCTGTCCCCACGCTGTATCTGTCATGCATCTGTCCCCACGTTGTATCTGTCATGCATATGTCTTTCACGCTGTATCTGTCATGCATCTGTCCCCCAAGCTGTATCTGTCATGCATCTGTCCCCCACGCTGTATCTGTCATGCATCTGTCCCCCGCTGACTGTATCGTTCGTCATGCATCTGTCCCCCACGCTGTATCTGTCATGCATCTGTCCCCCACGCTGTATCTGTACATGCGCATCTGTCCCCACGTGTATCTGTCATGCATCTGTCCCCACGCTGTATCTGTCATGCATCTGTCCCCCACGCTGTATCTGTCATGCATCTGTCCCCCACGCTGTATCTGTCATGCATCTGTCCCCCACGCTGTATCTGTCATGCATCTGTCCCCCACGCTGTATCTGTCATGCATCTGTCCCCCACGCTGTATCTGTCATGCATCTGTCCCCCACGCTGTATCTGTCATGCATCTGTCCCGCACGCTGTATCTGTCATGCATCTGTCCCCACACTGTATCTGTCATGCATCTGTCCCCCACGCTGTATCTGTCATGCATCTGTCACCCACGCTGTATCTGTCATGCATCTGTCCCCACGTTGTATCTGTCATGCATCTGTCCCCCACACTGTATCTGTCATGCATCTGTCCCCCACGCTGTATCTGTCATGCATCTGTCCACCACCCTGTATCTGTCATGCATCTGTCCCCCACGTTGTATCTGTCATGTATCTGTCCCCCACGCTGTATCTGTCATGCATCTGTCCCCCACGCTGTATCTGTCATGCATCTGTCCACCACCCTGTATCTGTCATGCATCTGTCCACCACGCTGTATCTGTCATGCATCTGAGTCTGTACTCGCTTGAAAGATATCTTATTTCAAATTGAGACATTCCAGATTTTTATTTTATTTTTATTTTAATCAGCAGGAAGTAGGATGGTCTAGGTGATTTTCACTTTAGATAACAGAGTAAAAATGAATGGTTGGTTATAAAACACCGGCTACAGTTCTTTGTGCATAGTCACTTTGAGGAAGGCGACTCTCCTGATTTTGATGGATAGTTTATGAATTGCTTTCCTCTGTGTTTATAATCACTGTAATTTTCTTTTGTTTCCTTTGCACTTGCCATGGCGACGTGGGTTAAAATTCTTTGTGTGTAAATCAAGTATGTGTTAGCACACAAGGTGTGTTAGCACACAAGGTGTGTTAGAACGCAAGGTGTGTTAGAACACAAGGTGTGTTAGCACACAAGGTGTGTTAGCACACAAGGTGTGTTAGCACACAAGGTGTGTTAGCACACAAGGTGTGTTAGAACGCAAGGTGTGTTAGAACACAAGGTGTGTTAGCACACAAGGTGTGTTAGCACACAAGGTGTGTTAGCACACAAGGTGTGTTAGCACACAAGGTGTGTTAGCACACAAGGTGTGTTAGCACACAAGGTGTGTTAGCACACAAGGTGTGTTAGCACACAAGGTGTGTTAGAACACAAGGTGTGTTAGCACACAAGGTGTGTTAGCACACAAGGTGTGTTAGCACACAAGGTGTGTTAGCACACAAGGTGTGTTAACACACAAGGTGTGTTAGCACACAAGGTGTGTTAACACACAAGGTGTGTTAGCACACAAGGTGTGTTAGCACACAAGGTGTGTTAGCACACAAGGTGTGTTAGAACGCAAGGTGTGTTAGCTCGCAAGGTGTGTTAGCACACAAGGTGTGTTAGAACACAAGGTGTGTTAGCACAAAAGGTGTGTTAGAACACAAGGTGTTAGCACACAAGGTGTGTTAGCACACAAGGTGTGTTAGCACACAAGGTGTGTTAGCACACAAGGTGTGTTAGCACACAAGGTGTGTTAACACACAAGGTGTGTTAGCACACAAGGTGTGTTAGCACACAAGGTGTGTTAGCACACAAGGTGTGTTAGAACGCAAGGTGTGTTAGAACGCAAGGTGTGTTAGCTCGCAAGGTGTGTTAGCTCGCAAGGTGTGTTAGCTCGCAAGGTGTGTTAGCACACAAGGTGTGTTAGAACACAAGGTGTGTTAGCACACAAGGTGTGTTAGCACACAAGGTGTGTTAGAACACAAGGTGTGTTAGCACACAAGGTGTGTTAGCACACAAGGTGTGTTAGCACACAAGGTTGCATTCTAATACGCGCGTGTTTTATATACCTATATTATATAGATGTCACACCTGTGACTATTATATAGATGTTACACCTGTGACTATTATATAGATGTCACACCTGTGACTATTATGTAGATGTCACACGTGTGACTATTATATAGATGTTACACCTGTGACTATTATATAGATGTCACACCTGTGACTATTATATAGATGTCACACCTGTGACTATTATGTAGATGTCACACCTGTGACTATTATATAGATGTTACACCTGTGACTATTATATAGATGTCACACCTGTGACTATTATGTAGATGTCACACCTGTGACTATTATGTAGATGTCACAACTGTGACTATTAAAAAGATATCACACCTGTGACTATTATATAGATGTCACACCTGTGACTATTATAAAGATGTTACACCTGTGACTATTAAAAAGATATCACACCTGTGACTATTATATAGATGTCACACCTGTGACTATTATATAGATGTCACACCTGTGACTATTATATAGATGTCACACTTGTGACTATTATAAGATGTCACACCTGTGACTATTATATAGATGTCACACCTGTGACTATTATATAGATGTCACACCTGTGACTATTATATAGATGTCACACCTGTGACTATTATATAGATGTCACACCTGTGACTATTTTATAGATGTCACACCTGTGACTATTTTATAGATGTCACACCTGTGACTATTATATAGATGTCACACCTGTGACTATTATAAAGATGTCACACCTGTGACTATTATATAGATGTTACACCTGTGACTATTATATAGATGTCACACCTGTGACTATTATAAAGATGTCACACCTGTGACTATTATATAGATGTCACACCTGTGACTATTATATAGATGTTACACCTGTGACTATTATATAGATGTCACACATGTGACTATTATATAGATGTCACACCTGTGACTATTATATAGATGTCACACCTGTGACTATTATATAGATGTCACACCTGTGACTATTATATAGATGTCACACCTGTGACTATTATATAGATGTCACACCTGTGACTATTATATAGATGTCACACCTGTGACTATTATATAGATGTCACACCTGTGACTATTATATAGATGTCACACCTGTGACTATTATATAGATGTCACACCTGTGACTATTATATAGATGTCACACCTGTGACTATTATATAGATGTCACACCTGTGACTATTATATAGATGTCACACCTGTGACTATTATATAGATGTCACACCTGTGACTATTATATAGATGTCACACCTGTGACTATTATATAGATGTCACACCTGTGACTATTATATAGATGTCACACCTGTGACTATTATATAGATGTCACACCTGTGACTATTATATAGATGTCACACCTGTGACTATTATATAGATGTCACACCTGTGACTATTATATAGATGTCACACCTGTGACTATTATATAGATGTCACACCTGTGACTATTATATAGATGTCACACCTGTGACTATTATATAGATGTCACACCTGTGACTATTATATAGATGTCACACCTGTGACTATTATATAGATGTCACACCTGTGACTATTTTATAGATGTCACACCTGTGACTATTATATAGATGTCACACCTGTGACTATTATAAAGATGTCACACCTGTGACTATTATAAAGATGTCACACCTGTGACTTATTATATAGATGTCACACCTGTGACTATTTTATAGATGTCACACCTGTGACTATTTTATAGATGTCACACCTGTGACTATTATATAGATGTCACACCTGTGACTATTATAAAGATGTCACACCTGTGACTATTATATAGATGTCACACCTGTGACTATTATATAGATGTCACACCTGTGACTATTATATAGATGTCACACCTGTGACTATTATATAGATGTTACACCTGTGACTATTATATAGATGTCACACCTGTGACTATTATATAGATGTCACACCTGTGACTATTATATAGATGTCACACCTGTGACTATTATATAGATGTCACACCTGTGACTATTATATAGATGCCACACCTGTGACTATTATATAGATGCCACACCTGTGACTATTATATAGATGTCACACCTGTTACTATTATATAGATGCCACACCTGTGACTATTATATAGATGTCACACCTGTTACTATTATATAGATGTCACACCTGTGGCTGAATGATACGTCTCATTTCGCCAATTTCAAATGGCTGCTTCAGCTGGAATATATATATATATATATATATATATATATATATATATATATATATATATATATATATATATATATATATATATATATATGTCTCGATTAGGTAAAACTGGGCAATTAGCAAGAACTCATTTAAATTAAGTCCTTTCTAAAATGTTCTCTTATAAATTTAATGTTATATTTTTTTCATTTATGTTAATGTAAATTTTTTAATTTTGTACCAAAAGAAACTTTGAAAACTTACCTAACCTTATTATAACAAGCGCAATTTAATTTAGCCTAACCCAAATAAATATATTTTAGATACGTTTACAATAATTTAATAATAAACAAACACAATGAAATATATTTTTTTCGTTAGGTTCAGAATGATTTTTGCGAAGTTATTGCATACACAAATTTTCGCTTGTGTTATATGGCAAGAAGAGCGTTTCTATAAGCCAAAATCGCAAGTTTTACCTAATCGGCACGACATATATATATATGGACAATTATATGTTGCGTGTTCTAGAGTCGGCAAACAGACAATCTCTATATCTGCACAGACAATGGAACAACAAAAAATATTGTATACCCACAAGCATTGTCAAATTAAACATATTAGAAACTTGCGCTTTCTCTTTTCTTTCTTTTCCATTTAACCAGACTGAGCCACAGCAACGCCTGGCCGGGGTCACCAGACTAAGCCACAGCAACGCCTGGCCGGGGTCACCAGACTGAGCCACAGCAACGCCTGGCCGGGTTCACCAGACTGAGCCACAGCAACGCCTGGCCGGGGTCACCAGACTGAGCCACAGCAACGCCTGGCCGGGGTCACCAGACTGAGCCACAGCAACGCCTGGCCGGGGTCACCAGACTGAGCCACAGCAACGCCTGGCCGGGGTCACCAGACTGAGCCACAGCAACGCCTGGCCGGGGTCACCAGACTGAGCCACAGCAACGCCTGGCCGGGGTCACCAGACTGAGCCACAGCAACGCCTGGCCGGGTCACCAGACTGAGCCACAGCAACGCCTGGCCGGGGTCACCAGACTGAGCCACAGCAACGCCTGGCCGGGGTCACCAGACTGAGCCACAGCAACGCCTGGCCGGGGTCACCAGACTGAGCCACAGCAACGCCTGGCCGGGGTCACCAGACTGAGCCACAGCAACGCCTGGCCGGGGTCACCAGACTGAGCCACAGCAACGCCTGGCCGGGGTCACCAGACTGAGCCACAGCAACGCCTGGCCGGGGTCACCAGACTGAGCCACAGCAACGCCTGGCCGGGGTCACCAGACTGAGCCACAGCAACGCCTGGCCGGGGTCACCAGACTGAGCCACAGCAACGCCTGGCCGGGGTCACCTTGTTTAAAATAAGAAAAAAACAGTAAAAGGAAGTGGTGACTAAACTGGACTGGACTCGCCGTCGACGCCAACATCTGACTGTAGGTCTTCCAGGTTAACAAATATTTCAACATTAATTTATACCTCTTACGTTTTAAAGTTAAACTTTTGAATAAAATAGATGTTTTCGCCTTAAACACATATACTTTAAGTGCCCTTAATTTAATTTGACCTTGTCATCTTGTACCACATAAAAGTTTTTGTAGGGAATTCATGGGTATTTGAGGCTGTTTGTCTAGAAAGTTGAAGCAAAGTTACAATACTAGAATTATTTCTTTCTGCCCTCTACTCTTTTCTGTCACACTACCAATCATGGTGTATCAGAAGGATCTCTCCCTATCCTTCACTACATCCTACTACACTGCCAGGGATAATATACAAGAAGGATCTCTGCCTTTCTCATCTTGCTGCCAAACTGCCAAAGATGGGATACCAGCAGCAGTGCCATACTGCCAAAGATGGGATACCAGCAGCAGTGCCATACTGCCAAAGATGGGATACCAGCAGCAGTGCCATACTGCCAAAGATGGGATACCAGCAGCAGTGCCATACTGTAAGATGGATACCAGCAGCAGTGCATACTGTCAAGATGGATACCAGCAGCAGTGCCATACTGTCAAAGATGGGATACCAGCAGCAGTGCCATACTGTCAAAGATGGATACCAGCAGCAGTGCCATACTGTCAAAGATGGGATACCAGCAGCAGTGCCATACTGTCAAAGATGGGATACCAGCAGCAGTGCCATACTGCCAAAGATGGTATACCAGCAGCAGTGCCATACTGCCAAAGATGGATACCAGCAGCAGTGCATACTGCAAGATGGATACCAGCAGCAGTGCCATACTGCCAAAGATGGATACCAGCAGCAGTGCCATACTGCCAAAGATGGGATACCAGCAGGCATCGCCATACTGCCAAAGATGGATACCAGCAGCAGTGCCATACTGCCAAAGATGGATACCAGCAGCAGTGCCATACTGCCAAAGATGGGATACCAGCAGCAGTGCCATACTGCCAAAGATGGATACCAGCAGCAGTGCCATACTGCCAAAGATGGGATACCAGCAGCAGTGCATACTGTCAAGATGGATACCAGCAGCAGTGCCATACTGCCAAAGATGGGATACCAGCAGCAGTGTCTACTGCGTGGAACCAGCAGAGTGCCATACTGCTCAAAATATCCGGTGTCAATAAGAGATACCAGCAGTGCCATTGCAACAGCAGCATTCATATCCAGGTGTTGGAGCCGCATGGAGCTGGTAAGAAACATTTGCATCTAGTACTGATGAATTAGCACAGTAAATTTGCACAGACTTCGTGTTGCACAAAGTCACTGTTAGAATTTCGCAATAAGATACCAGAGTGTTGCACAAGATACCAGAGTGTTGCACAAGATACTGAGTGTTGCAAAGATTATATTATGTTGTGCTGTCATACTTAGTATATTTAATATTTCACTAACACAATTACACAATGTCTTCAAATATGTCATTCAGGTTTATCATAAGTTCCATATACCTTAAACAGAGACCCAACATTGTCTTAAGTTTACTTTGCATAAAAAGTTTTTGGATAATATGAGTTTTGTTTTTACATTGGTTTCTTGTCTCGTCAGGATATTGAATAAGGTTTTAAGTTTTGGGTCAATACTCTATTTATTTCTTGATCACTCTCTTCCTTTTCTATGTCTGGAACTTCAGTAATTTTGAAGAACAGAGCGAAACGTCGACCACTGGAGTGGACCATGGAGTTACTCACAGTGACCGAGTGGCAACTGTTACTTCTAACTTACACTTGTACGAGTGGCTGATTACACTGACATTGTTAACAAGAGAAAGTAACATTTTGTTGAATTAATTAGTCTTTTGTATTATGTAACTCAAGAGGAGGTGGCACCAATAACGACTGTCATGTTTATTAACCAGGAGTTAACGGAGGATGTTGTAACCAGGAAGGTGATTAACCTGGAGGAAGGTGATGTAAACTGGATAGTGATTAAACTAGAGGAAGTGTATCTGAGAAGGTTTGTAACCTGGAGGAAGGTGATGTAACCTGGAGGAAGGTGATGTAAACTGGAGGAAGGTGATGTAAACTGGAGGAAGGTGATGTAAACTGGAGGAAGGTGATGTAACCTGGAGGAAGGTGACGTAACTACACACACATGACACTCTCCAGAACTGGAAAAAAATTGTTGTTAACCATTGTATCAAACAGCGTCACATGTCTGTGTTATGTACGAGTTATTTGTGTATTGTTGCAGTCACGGTATTGTGGCTTTATGTTCTTTATGTTTTATGACACTGGTATTTTTTTCTTTATATAAGACATTAAATGTTTTAAAAAAGCTGTAACAAACATTAATTACAGTTGGTCACAATCTGTGCACTGTCCATCAAAACCAAGTAACTAGATTTTACCAAACTCATCTCATTTTTTTCTGGTGACAGATGTGCTGGATGACGTCACTCACACGACATCCCGTAAATTGTGACACTGATTTATTAAAAAAGACAATAAAAAGATTGCCCTGAAGATGTACTCGACCTGGCAAGAGTATGAACACCACCAGTCAAGCCCCCAAAGTCTGGCTGCTGATCTTTCAGTGCTTATTTAAACCTCCTTCCAAGTTCTAAGATTAAATTAATAATGAACAATATAAGATATTTTTACACAGTATCAGCTCGAATATTTGTGTGTTTGCCTTTAAAAAGACGTTTCTCTATCCATTACTGTTGGGAAATTATTGTAAAGGCATCACGGGGTGTATACAAGCTATCTGCTGAGAAGGGATACTTACATTCTAGCTGCCTTTGCAACTGTCTAGAGAGATGAGGGAAAGTTTGTATACGGAAAGGTTCTCTACCCACCGTACACATGTTACTTGTGGATTATTATAATTATGTGAGCAAATTACATGCATTAGGTTTACAGGATATTACCTGAATTATTACTTGCAAGTAATTTGGGTGAAATATGTGGGACTTAAGTCACAGTAGGTCGCCGAACTGTAACTCCCTCGATGCCCACTTCTTCACCACTCTCACAAAAAGCTAGACCTGACATTAAGTTAATAATTATAATATTAAAACCAGCTACTCTGATATATTAAAATTGTTTGTACTGCATATGATTAGGCTTGCTGGGTACACACAATAAATTGGTATTAATACTTTCCACTTAATTACTTAATTGCTGAAGAAACACACCCTAACCCTACCCTAGCAGGTAGAATTTACGATGGCCAACGCAAAAACTACTGTACGTAATGGGGAAGCGTCACTTAGCCGAGGTGTGCTCCAGGGAGAATTGTTGTGCTCTATTTATCCGTTGTTGTTGCCGACTTGTAAGGGCTTTCCACACAATTTATCCCAGTTCTTCAGCACGAACGTGTCAGCGGTTTCTAAATTATGGATTGAGGCGATTATACACCAACTGACCTTCGAGAACGCCTGATTACACTGCACAATTCATTCCAGTGTTCACACATTAAATTCAATATGGCGTCTCCTCCAACGTCACTCCGCAGCTGTTCTACACCTTCCCCCTCACTCGAAATTCCTCGAGAAGGTCAAATCAGCAGGGTGACCCAAAAATAAAGAAAATCCCCAAAAATAAAATACTTTCATCATCATTCAACACTTTCACCACACTCATACATAATCACTGTCTTTGCAGAGACGCTCAGATACCACAGCTGAGAATAGTCCCTCCCAACTGTCACTATCCCAGACCCCTCCTTTAAAGTGCAGGCATTGTACTTCCCATTTCCAGGACTCAAGTCCAACTAAATCAATTAACTGGTTTCCCTGAATCCCTTCACAAAATGTTACCCTGCTCACACTCCAACAGATCGTCATGTCCCAAAAACCATTCGTCTCCATTCACTCCTATCTAACACGCTCACACATGCTTGCTGGAAGTCCAAGCCCCTTGCCCACAAAACCTCTTTTACCCCCTCCCTCCAACCTTTTCGAGGACGACCCCTACCCCGCCTTCCTTCCCCTACAGATTTATACGCTCTCCAAGTCATTCTACTTTGATCCATTCTCTCTAAATGACCAAACCACCTCAACAACCCCTCTTCTGCCCTCTGACAAATACTTTTAGTAACTCCACACCTCCTAATTTCCACATTCCGAATTTTCTGCATAATATTTACACCACACATTACCCTTAGACAGGACATCTCCACTGCCTCCAGCCTTCTCCTCGCTGCTGCATTTGCATCCCATGCTTCACACCCATATAAGAGTGTTGGTACCACTATACTTTCGTACATTCCCTTCTTTGCCTCCATGGATAACGTTTTTTGTCTCCACAGATACCTCAACGCACGAATCACCTTTTTTCCTTCATCAATTCTATGGTTAACCTCATTTTTCATAAACCCATCCGCTGACACGTCAACTCCCAAATATCTGAAAACATTTACTTCTTCCATAATCCCTCTATCCAATGTGATATCCAATTTTTCTTTATTTAAATCGTTTGATACCATCATCACCTTACTCTTATCTATGTTCACTTTCAACTTTCAACCTTTACACACCCTCCCAAACTCATCCACTAACCTTTGCAACTTTTCTTTAGAATCTCCCATAAGCACGGTATCATCAGCAAAAAGTAACTGTGTCAACTCCCATTTTGCATTTAATTCCCAATAATTTAATCCCACCCCTCTCCCAAACACCCTAGCATTTACTTCTTTTACAACCCCATCTATAAATATTAAACAACCATGGTGACATTACACATCCCTGTCTAAGACCTACTTTTACCGGGAAGTAATCTCCCTCTCTCCTACATACCCTAACCTGAGCCTCACTATCCTCATAAAAACTCTTTACAGCCTTCAGTAACTTACTACCTATTCCATACACTTGCAACATTTTCCACATTGCTCCCCTATTCACTCTATCATATGCCTTTTCTAAATCCATAAATGGAATGAAAACTTCTCTACCTTTATCTAAATACTGTTCACATATATGCTTCACTGTAAACACTTGATCTACACATCCCCTACCCACTCTAAAGCCTCCTTGCTCATCTGCAATCCTACTCTCTCTCTTACCTCTAATTCTTTCAATAATAACCCTGCCATACACTTTACCTGGTATACTCAGTAAACTTATTCCCCTATAATTCTTACAATCTCTTTTATCCCCCTTCCCTTAATTTAAAGGAACTATACATGCTCTCTGCCAATCCCTAGGTACCTTCCCCTCTTTCATATATTTATTAAACAAAAATACCAACCACGCCCAGAGTTTTTTGTGTGTGTGCATATGTGTTTGTGTGTGTGTGTGTACTCACATAATTGTACTCACCTAATTGTGGTTGCAGGGGTCGAGACTCAGCTCCTCGCCCCACCTCTTCGCTGTCCGCTACTGGGTCTCTGCTCTCCCTGCTCCATGAGCTTTATCATACCTTGTCTTAAAACTATGTATGGTTCCCCCCTCCACTATATCATTCGCTAGACTATTCCACTTCCTAGCTACTCTATGACTGAAGAAATGCTTCTTAACATCCCTTTGACTCATCTGAGTCTTCAGCTTCCAGTTGTGTCCCCTTGTTTCTGTGTTCCCTCTCTGGAACATCCTGTCACTTTCTACCTTGTCGATTCCCCGCAGTATTTTGTATGTCGTTATTATGTCTCCTCTAACCCTTCTGTCCTCCAGTGTTGTTAGTCCTATTTCCCTCAACCTTTCTTCGTAGGGCAGTCCCCTGAGTTGTGGAACTAGCCTTGTCGCAAACCTTTGTGTCTTGAACGATTCCTTGTTAAGGCAACGGAACGCTAATCTTAGGTTTGCCAGTCGCCCATATGCTACAGCGGTGATCTGGTTGATGTGTGTTTACGGAGACGTGCTTGGCGTTATACTCACCCCAAGGTCTTTCTCCTTTGATGAGGTTTGTAGCCTTTGTCCACCTAGCCTGTACTCTGTCAGCGGTCTTCTTTGCCCTTCTCCGGTCTTAATGACTTTGCATTTGTGGGGTTAAATTCGAGAAGCCAGTTGCTAGACCAAATGTCAAGCTTGTCCAGGTCTCTTTGAAGTCCTGCTTGGTCTTCATCCGATGTGATTCTTCTCATTAATTTCACATCATCTGCGAACAGAGACACTTCTGAGTCTATCCCGTCCGTCATGTCATTCACATATACGAAGAATAGCACTGGTCCTAGGACTGACCCCTGCGGTACACCGCTCGTCACCGGCGCCCACTGTGATACCTCATCACGCACCATGACCCGTTGTTGCCTCCCTGTGAGGTATTCCCTGATCCATTCCAGTGCCCTTCCTGTTATACACGCTTGGTCTTCCAACTTCTTTAATAATCTCTGTGTCGAAAGCCTTCCTGCAGTCCAGGAAAATTCAGTCAACTCACCCTTCTCTCTCTTGCCTTACCTCTGTTACTTTATCATAGAACTCCAGGAGGTTTGTTACACATTATTTGCCTTCCCTGAATCTGTGCTGTCTGGCGTTGATTATCCTGTTCTGCTCTAGATGCTCCACCATTTTTTTCCTGATGATTTTCTCCAAGACTTTGCACACTATACACGTAAGTGACACCGGTC
>WNWK01022980.1:0-31708 GCA_009830355.1 Cherax destructor
GGCCTGGCCTGGCCTGGCCTGGCCTGGCCTGGCCTGGCCTGGCCTGGCCTGGCCTGGCCTGGCCTGGCCTGGCCTGGCCTGGCCTGGCCTGGCCTGGCCTGGCCTGGCCTGGCCTGGCCTGGCCTGGCCTGGCCTGGCCTGGCCTGGCCTGGCCTGGCCTGGCCTGGCCGGCCTGGCCTGGCCTGGCCTGGCCTGGCCTGGCCTGGCCTGGCCTGGCTCCTGGCCTGGCCTGGCCTGGCCTGGCCTGGCCTGGCCTGGCGGCCTGGCCTGGCCTGGCCTGGCCTGGCCTGGCCTGGCCTGGCCTGGCCTGGCCTGGCCTGGCCTGGCCTGGCCTGGCCTGGCCTGGCCTGGCCTGGCCTGGCCTGGCCTGGCCTGGCCTGGCCTGGCCTGGCCTGGCCTGGCCTGGCCTGGCCTGGCCTGGCCTGGCCTGGCCTGGCCTGGCCTGGCCTGGCCTGGCCTGGCCTGGCCTGGCCTGGCCTGGCCTGGCCTGGCCTGGCCTGCGGCCTGGCCTGGCTGCTGGCCTGGCCTGGCCTGGCCTGGCCTGGCCTGGCCTGGCCTGGCCTGGCCTGGCCTGGCCTGGCCTGGCCTGGCCTGGCCTGGCCTGGCCTGTTACTTTGCTTGTCCCTCTCGTCCCTCTTGCTCCTCGTCACGCCTGCCATGCGCCTGCCTCTGCCTGCACTCCTGCTGCTCCTCTCGTCCACCGCTTGTCTCCTCTGTCCACTCCTTGCTTGTTCCCTCGTCCCCCTTGCTTGTCTCCTCGCCACTCCTTGCTTGTCTCCCTTCGTCCACTTTGCGCTCCTCTGTCCTCCTTGCTTGTCCCTCTCGTCCTTTGCTTGTTCCTTCGTCCACTCCTTCGTCTCTTCGTCCACTCTTGCCTTCGTCACTCCTTGCTCCCTCGTCCACTCTTGCTTGTCTACCTCTCGTCCCTCCTTGCTTGTCTCCTCTCGTCCCTCCTGCTGCCCTCGTCCACTCCTTGCTTGTCTCCTCTCGTCCCTCCTTGTTCTCCTCTGTCCCTCCTTGCTTGTCTCCTCTCGTCCTCCCTCCTCTCGTCCACTCCTTGCTTGCTCCCTCGTCCACTCCTTGCTTTCTCTCTCGTCACTCCTTGCTTTCTCACTCTCGTCACTCCTTGCTTGTCCCTCTCGTCCCTCCTTGCTTGTCTCCTCTCGTCCACTCCTTGCTTGTCTCCTCTCGTCCTCCTTGTCTCCTCTCGTCCCTCCTTGTCTCCTCGTCCCCTTTCCTGCTTGCCCTCGTCCATCCGCGCTCACTCTCGTCCACTCTTGCGTCTCCTTCGTCCACTCCTTGCGTCTCTCTCGTCACTCCTTGCTTGTCTCCTCTCGTCCTCCTTGCTTGTCTCCTCGTCACTCCTTGCTTGTCTCCTCGTCCACTCCTTGCGTTCCCTCGTCCATCCTTGCGTCTCCTCTCGTCACTCCTTGCTTGTCCTCTCGTCCACTCCTTGCTTGCTCCTCTCGTCACTCCTTGCTTGCCCTCTCGTCACTCCTTGCTTGTCTACTCGTCCTCCTTGTCTCCTCGTCCACTCCTTGCTTGCTCCCTCTCGTCCTCCTTGCCTCCCTCGTCCACTCCTTGCTTGTCTCCTCTCGTCCACTCCTTGCTCCCTCTCCTCCTTGTTTCTCTCGTCCACTCCTTGCTTGCCTCCTCTCGTCCACTCCTTGCTTGTCTCCTCTCGTCCACTCCTTGCTTGTCTCCTCTCGTCCACTCCTTGCTTGCTCCCTCTCGTCCACTCTTGCTTGTCCCTCTCGTCCACTCCTTGCTTGTCTCCTCTCGTCCACTCCTTGCTTGTCTCCTCTCGTCCACTCCTTCGTCTCCTCTCGTCCACTCCTTGCTTGCTCCTCTCGTCCACTCCTTGCTTGTCTCACTCTCGTCCACTCCTTGCTTGTCTCCTCTCGTCCACTCCTTGCTTGTCTCACTCTCGTCACTCCTTGACTCCTTGCTTGTCTCCTCTCGTCCACTCCTTGCTTGTCTCCTCTCGTCCACTCCTTGCTTGTCTCCTCTCGTCCACTCCTTGCTTGTCTACCTCTCGTCCACTCCTTGCTTGTCTCCCTCGTCCACTCCTTGCTTGTCTCCCTCTCGTCCACTCCTTGCTTGTCTCCCTCTCGTCCACTCCTTGCTTGTCTCCTCTCGTCCACTCCTTGCTTGTCTCCCTCTCGTCCACTCCTTGCTTGTCTCTACTCGTCCACTCCTTGCTTGTCTCACTCTCGTCCACTCCTTGCTTGTCTCCCTCTCGTCCACTCCTTGCTTGTCTACCTCTCGTCCACTCCTTGCTTGTCTCACTCTCGTCCACTCCTTGCTTGTCTCACTCTCGTCCACTCCTTGCTTGTCTCACTCTCGTCCACTCCTTGCTTGTCTCACTCGTCCACTCCTTGCTTGTCTCCCTCTCGTCCACTCCTTGCTTGTCTCCCTCTCGTCCACTCCTTGCTTGTCTCACTCTCGTCCACTCCTTGCTTGTCTCACTCTCGTCCACTCCTTGCTTGTCTCACTCTCGTCCACTCCTTGCTTGTCTCACTCTCGTCCACTCCTTGCTTGTCTCACTCTGTCCACTCCTTGCTTGTCTCACTCTCGTCCACTCCTTGCTTGTCTCACTCTCGTCCACTCCTTGCTTGTCTCCCTCTCGTCCACTCCTTGCTTGTCTCACTCTCGTCCACTCCTTGCTTATCTCACTCTCGTCCACTCCTTGCTTGTCCCCTCTCGTCCACTCCTTGCTTGTCTCACTCTCGTCCACTCCTTGCTTGTCTCACTCTCGTCCACTCCTTGCTTGTCTCACTCTCGTCCACTCCTTGCTTGTCTCACTCTCGTCCACTCCTTGCTTGTCTCACTCTCGTCCACTCCTTGCTTGTCTCCCTCTCGTCCACTCCTTGCTTGTCTCCCTCTCGTCCACTCCTTGCTTGTCTCCCTCTCGTCCACTCCTTGCTTGTCTCACTCTCGTCCACTCCTTGCTTGTCTCCCTCTCGTCCACTCCTTGCTTGCCTACCTGGAGTCTATCTGGAGGGTATTCCGGGGATCAACGGCCCGGTCCATGACCAGGCCTCCCGGTGGATCAGGGCCTGATCAACCAGGCTGTTACTGTTGGCCGCACGTAGTCCAACGTATGAACCACAGCCCGGCTGATCCAGCACTGACTTTATGTATCTGTCCAGCTCCCTCTATAAGGCAGCCAGGGTCTATTGGTAATTCCCCATATGCCTGGTGGGAAGCTGTTGAACAGTCTTGGGCCCCGGACACTTAATGTTTCCTCTTAGTATACTAATGGCGCCCCTACTTTTCATTGGGGGTATTGTTGCACCGTCTGCCAAGTCTTTTGCTTTCGTAGGAAGTGATTTGTGTGTGCAGATCAGTGACCAGTTCCTCTAGGATGTTCCAGCGAGTACAAGTCAAGTGCTTCCAAGTGTTCCCGGTAGTTAAGGTGTTTGATGGAACTTATATGTGCAGTAAGGTTCTCTGTACATTCTCTAGATCTGCGATTTCACCTGCCTTGAATGGGGATGTTAATGTACAGCAGTATTCCAGCCTAGATATAACAAGCGATTTAAAAAGGATCATCATTGGCTTGGCATCTCTTGTTTTGAACGTTCTCATTATCCCTCCTATCATTTTCCTCGCAGATGTTATAGTGGCACTGTTGTAATCCTTGAAGGTGAGATCCTCTGACATTGACACTCCCAGGTTCTTCACATTACGTTTCCGCTCTATTGTGTGATTATAGTTTGTAGTATACTCAGTTCTAGCTATTATTGGAATTTGCCTTCATTGAACATCATATTGTTCTCCGATGCCCATTGGAAAGCATGATTTATGTCTTGGAGATTTACCTGTCCTCAATGGATGACAGTCTCATGCAGATCCTAGTATCGTCTGCAAAGGATGACACGGTGCTGTGGTTTGCATCTCTGTCTATGTCTGATATGAGGATGAGGAACAGGGTGGAGGCGGGTACTGTGCCTTGTGGAACAGAGCTCTTCACTATGGCAGCTTCCGATTTAACTCTGTTTACCACTACTCTTTGTGTTCGATTGATCAGAAAGTTGAAGATCTATCTGCCCACTTTGCCAGTTATCTCTTTAGCACACATTTTTTGCGCTATTACACCATGATCGCACTTGTCAAAGGCTTTTGTAAAATCTGTGTATACTGCATCTGCATTATGTTTGTCTTCCAGTGCATCCAAGACCAAATCATAGTGATCCAGTAGTTGCGAAAGGCAGGATCGACCTGCTCTAAACCAATGCTGCCCTGGATTGTGCAATTGCTGGGAATCCAAATCGTTTGAAATCATGCTTCTTAGTACTCTTTCAAAGATTTTTATAATGTGGGACGTTAGAGCTATTGGTCTATAGTTCTTAGCTATTGCTTTGCTACCACCTTTATGGACTGGGGCTATATCCGTTGTTTTTAGTAACTGTGGAATTTCACCTGTGTCTAAACTCCCTCTCCATAGCATACTTCTGGCACGCAAAAGGGGTTTCTTGCAGTTCTTAATGAACACAGAGTTCCACGAGTCTGGGCCTGGGGCTGAGTTCATGGGCATGTTGTCAATGGCTTTCTCAAAGTCAGAAATTTGGCATACACTGACAGGGTTTTGAGGCTCATTCATGAAAAAATCATTTGGATTGTCGATCTTTAGACTTATTATTAGTGGCTCACTAAACACAGAGTAGTATTAAGATTTCAGTATCTCACTCATTTCTTTGTTGTTCTCTGTGTAATTTCCATCTTGTCTGAGCAGGGACCAGATACTAGATGTGGTTTTTGTCTCCCGTCCACCCCTTGCTTGCCTCCCTCCCGCCTACTCCTTGCTTGCCTCCCTCCCGCCTACTCCTTGCTTGCCTCCCTCCCGCCTACTCCTTGCTTGCCTCCCTCCCGCCTACTCCTTGCTTGCCTCCCTCCCGCCTACTGCTTGCTTGCCTCCCTCCCGCCTACTCCTTGCTTGCCTCCCTCTCGTCTACCTGCTTGCCTCCTTCCCGTCCACTCCTTGCTTGTCTCCTTCCCGTCTACTCCTTGCTTGTCTCTCCCGTCTACTCCTTGCTTGTCTCCTTCCCGTCCACTCCTTGCTTGTCTCCTTCCGTCTACTCCTTGTTGTCTCCTTCCGTCTACTCCTTGCTTGTCTCCTTCCCGTCCACTCCTTGCTTGTCTCCTTCCCGTCCACTCCTTGCTTGTCTCCTTCCCGTCCACTCCTTGCTTGTCTCCTTCCCGTCTACTCCTTGCTTGTCTCCTTCCCGTCCACTCCTTGCTTGTCTCCTTCCCGTCTACTCCTTGCTTGCCTCCCTCCCGTCTACTCCTTGCTTGCCTCCCTCCCGTCTACTCCTTGCTTGCCTCCCTCCAGTCCTCCCCACTGCCTCCCGTCCTTCTTACTGCTTTCTTCCCATCCTCACTACCTCCCTCCCGTCCTCCTCACTACCTCTCTCCCGTCTTCTTCCTCACTACCTCTCTCCCGTCCTCTTCCTCACTACCTCCCTCCCGTCCTCCTCACTACCTCTCTCCGTCCTCTTCCTCACTACCTCTCTCCCGTCCTCTTCCTCACTACCTCTCTCCCGTCCTCTTCCTCACTACCTCCCTCCCGTCCTCCTCACTACCTCTCTCCGTCCTCTTCCTCACTACCTCTCTCCGTCTCTCCTCCTACCTCTCCGTCTCTTCCTCACTACCTCTCCCGTCTCTTCCTCTACCTCCCTCCGTCCTCCTCACTACCTCTCTCCCGTCTCTTCCTCCTACCTCTCTCCGTCCTCTTCCTCACTACCTCTCTCCGTCCTCTTTCTCACACCTCTCTCCGTCCTCTTCCTCACAACCTCTCCCCGTCCTCTTCCTCCCACTCCCTCCGTCCTCTTCCTCACTACCTCTCTCCCGTCCTCTTCCTCACTACCTCCTCCGTCCTCTTCCTCACTACCTCTCTCCCGTCCTCTTCCTCACTACCTCTCTCCCGTCCTCTTCCTCACTACCTCCTCCCGTCCTCTTCCTCACTACCTCTCTCCCGTCCTCTTCCTCACTACCTCTCTCCCGTCCTCTTCTTCACTACCTCCCTCCGTCCTCCTCCTACTACTCCCCGTCCTCTTCCTCACTACCTCCCTCCGTCCTCCTCCTACCTTCTCCGTCTCTTCCTCACTACCTCCCTCCGTCCTCCTCACTACCTCTCTCCTCTTCTTCCTCCTACCTCCTCCGTCCTCCTCCTACCTCTCTCCGTCTTCTTCCTCACTCCTCTCTCCGTCCTCTTCCTCACTACCTCTCTCCCGTCTTCTTCCTCACTACCTCTCTCCGTCCTCTTCCTCACTACCTCCTCCCTCCTCTTCCTCACTACCTCTCTCCGTCCTCTTCCTCACTACCTCTTCTCCATCCTCTTCCTCACTACCTCCCCCGTCCTCTTCCCCACTACCTCCCTCCTCCATCCCTCTTCCTCATTTTCCTCCTCTCCCATCCTCTTCCTCACTACCTCTCCGTCCTCTTCCTCACTACCTCTCCCGTCCTCTTCTCACTACCTCCTCCCGTCCTCTTCCTCACACCTCCCTCCGTCCTCTTCCTCACTACTCTCTCCCGTCCTCTTCCTCACTACCTTCCCGTCCTCTTCCTCACTACCTTTTCTCCGTCCTCTTCCTCACTACTCCCTCCGTCCTCTTCCTCACTACCTCCCTCCGTCCTCTTCCTCACTACCTTCTCCGTCCTCTTCCTCACTACCTCTCTCCGTCCTCTTCCTCACTACCTCCTCCGTCCTCTTCCTCACTACCTCCCTCCGTCCTCTTCCTCACTCCTCCTCCGTCCTCTTCCTCACTACCTCCCTCCGTCCTCTTCCTCACTACCTCCTCCGTCCTCTTCCTCACTACCTCCTCCGTCCTCTTCCAGTCTCCCTCCGTCTTCTTCCTCCTCCTCCCTCCGTCCTCTTCCTCACTACCTCCCTCCCGTCCTCTTCCTCCTTCCGTTTTCTCACTACCTCCCTCCCGTCCTCTTCCTCACTACCTCCTCCGTCCTCTTCACTACTCCTCGTCCTTCTACTACCTCTCCGTCTTTCTTCTCCTCCTCGTCCTTTACTACCTCCCTCCTCCTCTTCCTCTCCTCCTCCGTCTTATCACTACCTCCCTCCGTCCTCTTCCTCACTACCTCCCTCCGTCTCTTCTCTCCTCCTCCATCCTCTTCCTCCTACTCCTCCTCCTCTCCTCTCTCTCCGTCCTTTCCTACTACCTCCTCCGTCCTTTCCCTACCTCCTCCGTCCTTCTCTCTTCTCCGTCCTCTTCCCACTCACCTCCTTCTCCTCCTACCTCTCCCGTCCTCTTCCTCACTACTTCCCTCCGCCTCTCCTCTCCCTCCGTCCTCTTCCTACCTCTCTCCCGTCCTCTTCCTCACTACCTCCCTCCGTCCTCTTCTCCTACTTCTCCGTTCTTTCATCACTACTCCCTCCTCCTTTCTACTCCTCCTCCGTCCTTTCCTCACTACCTCTCCCGTCCTTCCTACCTTCCTCCGTCTCTTCATACCTCTCTCCGTCCTTTCCTCACTACCTCCTCCCGTCCTCTTCCTCACTCTTCCTCCGTTCTCTTCATCACTACCTCCCTCCGTCCTTTCTCCTTCTCTCCTCCCCTCACTCCTTCTTCCGTCCTCTTCCTTACTACCTTCTTCCGTCTCTCTACTTCCCCGCCCTCCACTACCTTCCCTGTCCTCTTCCTCACTACCTCTCTCCGCCTTCCTCCTACCCCTCGTCCTTCCTCACTACTTCCTCGTTCCTTCATCACTCTCTCCGTCCTCTTCCTCACTACTCCTCCGTCCTCTCCTACTTCCCTCCGTTCCTTCCCCTCCCTGTCCTCTTCCACTACCCTTCGCCTTTCCTACCTTCTTCGTCCTTCCTCACTAGCCTTCTGTTCCTGCTGCTGGCTATTGCTGCCTGTCCTGCCTCCTGCTGTTCCTGCCTGCGCTCCTCCTGCCTGCTCTGCCTGCCGTGCCTGTGACTGCTGCCGCTGCCTGCCTGCCTGCCTGCCTGCCTGCCTGCCTGCCTGCCTGCCTGCCTGCCTGTAACAAGACCATCACCACAGGTGGGGTCAAGGCGGAGAACACTGAAGATGAGCGTCGTCAGGTCACTGTGCACAACACTCGACTTGTCTAACCGGTTATTCAAAATCACCACATAGGGAGGGAGGGAGAGAGGGAGGGAGGCAGGCGGAGGAAGGAGGGAGGAAGGGAAGCAGGGAGTGAGGGTGTAAAGAAGATAACTATTAATTAAACAATTAAGCAAGCAATCATGAAGGAGGCCGAGGTGGTGTAAGATAACCGATATAGAGCTATGTGTTTTTAACAAAATTAGTTGCATTAAGGAGGCATGGCTAATATGTATTATACATGGTGGTACACCCGCAGTCACACTACTCGGCAATTACTTTACGTTTTATAATGCACGCAACCCATGCGCATCAGGGAATAAGTAAGTTTTTTTATGCAAATTGTTATACTGGGAAATATTAGATAGATTAGTATATTGATATTAGTTTCGTAGCATGTGTGAGCAAATCAACCCTCAGTAGTGAGTGGTGCGACGCGCCAGTACTGGCGGCAGCGCTGAACTTAGGTTAGTTTAGGTTGTGTTAAGTGGGCTTCGTTAAGCTTGCTTATGATGTTTGCCAGTTACACTGCAAAACACTGTTTCAACAACAAAACCAACTTATGTGTTATAATTCAATAATAATAATATCTTTATTTCTACAAGTACATGTATACAGACCTAGCTGACATCAATGACATACTACTGTATAGAAAGACCCTTGTTATGCAGAGTATTTCCGGCAAATTAGGTCAGTTTTGTCCCAGGATGCGACCCACACCAATCGACTAATACCCAGGTACCCATTTTATACTGATGGGTGAACAGGGACAGCAGGTGTCTTATGGAAACACGTCCTAATATTTTCCAGCCGTACCCGAGATTCAAACTGCGGACCTCAGTGTATGAGCCGAGTGCGCTATCGATCGACCTACGTCCGAAATCGGCCGATTTATGTTATTTAGGTTATTTTGAGTTAGGTTCAAGCCGACTGTGTCGTCCACTTTAATAATAATTAACCAATTATAACAGACCACAACAGAAATAAAAGATAAAGGCGATACAAAATTTTAACCCACGAAGAGAAAACGGTAACCACCGAGGCCAGTAGAAGGCTCGCTGATCACTCACTCTTTGACTGTCTCTGCAACTGCAACAGTGAAATGCTGTCTGTTATTTACAGGACAGGCTGTAAACTATTACCTATAAAGTTACACTGTGGGAACAAAATGTGTTTTTCTGTCATATTGCATAAGACAGGACGGGATACATTACGTGATGTAATGAAATCTGGCAACTTGAGCTAGAGACCTCAGTAGGGAGATGAGGATATCATGGCTCAAGTGGTAGCACCTTCGGCTCATATCTGAAGGACCCGGCATCGACCCCAGCACAAGTAGAAGTGTAAGGAAAGTCTCATTAACTTGTTGCCCCTGTCCATGTAGCAGTAAGTAGGTACCTGGGTGTTAGTCGACTGTTAAGGATTGCACCCTGGGGAGAAGATTTAAAGAACCCCAATGGAAATAAACTAGAGTGGCTTTCTAGAGTTATCATGGGTTACTAACCCTCCGGGTACACCGAATAATTTCTTCTTCACTACGTCTTCAGCAGCTACGGCAGCTTTAAAGACTTCATTACAGCTCAGCTCACACACTGAAGTCCGGGGTTCAATTCTCACCAATGGAAATAAATCACTGTCTGACGTTTTGGGTTATCCTGGGTTATCTACACATATGCTGCTATGTATGATAATCTATGTAAATGTATTTGTGTATACCAGAATAAACTTACTTATTCTGGTACGGCAGGAAACATTAGGACGTGTTTCCTCAACTGCTGTCCATGTTCACCCATCAGTAAAATAGGTACCTGGGTGTTAGTTGACTGGTGTGGGTCGCATCCTGGGACAAAACTGACCTAATTTGCCCGAAATGCTCTGCATAACAAGGGGCTTTCTATACAGTAGTATGTCATTGATGTCAGCTAGGTCTGTATACCTTGTACATGTACTTTTAGTAAATAAATATATTATATTATCTCCACGATGGCCACGAAGGAGAGTGAGTGATTAGAGGAGACAAGGAGGAAGAGAAGGAGGTGGAGCCTAAGCGAGGAGAAGGAAGAGTTTGAGACAAGGAGGATAAAGAAGAAGGCATTAATCACAAAGATGGATTTTAGATTTTGCCGACGAAACAGCTATTGCATTGTTCACTCCGTCCTGTGAACAGCAGCAGTTAGTTTACTGTGTACTCCATATCAGTCCTGTGGACGGTAGGATATAGTTTACTGTGGATGGTAGGAGCTAGTTTATTGTGGACGGTAGGAGCTAGTTTACTGTGGACGGTAGGAGCTAGTTTATTGTGGACGGTAGGAGCTAGTTTAATGTGGACGGTAGGAGCTAGTTTATTGTGGACAGTAGGAGCTAGTTTACTGTGACGGTAGGAGCTAGTTTACTGTGGATGATAGGAGAGAGTTTACTACAGATAGTAGGAGCTAGTTTACTGAGGGTAGAAACTAGTTTGCTGTGGAGGGTAGGAGCTAGTTTGCTGTGGAGGGTAGAAACTAGTTTACTGTGGAGGGTAGGAGCTAGTTTGCTGTGGAGGGTAGGAGCTAATTTGCTGTGGAGTGTAAAAGCTAGTTTGCTGTGGAGGGTAAAAGCTAGTTCGCTGTGGAGGGTAGGAGCTAGTTTCCTGTGGAGGATAGGAGCTAGTTTGCTGTGCAGGGTAGGAACTAGTTTGCTGTGGAGGGTAGGAGCTAGTTTGCTGTGGAGGGTAGGAGCTAGTTTGCTGTGGAGGGTAGGAGCTAGTTTGCTGTGGAGGGTAGGAACTAATTTGCTGTGGAGGGTAGGAGCTAGTTTGCTGTGGAGGGTAGGAGCTAGTTTGCTGTGGAGGATAGGAGCTAGTTTGCTGTGCAGGGTCGGAACTAGTTTGCTGTGGAGGGTAGGAGCTAGTTTGCTGTGGAGGGTAGGAGCTAGTTTGCTGTGGAGGGTAGGAACTAATTTGCTGTGGAGGGTAGGAGCTAGTTTGCTGTGGAGGGTAGGAGCTAGTTTGCTGTGGAGGGTAAAAGCCAGTTTGCTGTGGAGGGTAGGAGCTAGCTTGCTGTGGATGGTAGGAGCTAGTTTGCTGTGGAGGGTAAAAGCCAGTTTGCTGTGGAGGGTAAGAGCTAGTTTGCTGTGGAGGGTAGGAACTAGTTTGCTGTGGAGGGTAGGAGCTAGTTTGATGTGGAGGGTAGGAGCTAGTTTGCTGTGGAGGTTAGGAACTAGTTTGCTGTGGAGGGTAGGAGCTAGTTTGCTGTGGAGGGTAGGAGCTAGTTTGTTGTGGAGTGTGGAACTAATTTGCTGTGGAGGGTAGGAGCTAGTTTGCTGTGAAGGGTAGGAGCTGGTTTGCTGTGGAGGTAAAAGCCAGTTTCCTGTGGAGGGTAGGAGCTAGCTTGCTGTGGAGGGTAGGAGCTAGTTTGCTGTGGAGGGTAGGAACTAGTTGCTGTGGAGGGTAGGAGCTAGTTTGATGTGAAGGGTAGGAGCTAGTTTGCTGTGGAGGGTAGGAACTAGTTTGCTGTGGAGGGTAGGAGCTAGTTTGCTGTGGAGGTAGGAACTAGTTTGCTTGGAGGGTAAAAGCTAGTTTGCTGTGGAGGATAGGAGCTAGTTTGTTGTGGAGGGTAGGAACTAGTTTGCTGTGAGGGTAGGAGCTAGTTTGCTGTGGAGGGTAGGAGCTAGTTTGCTGTGGAGGGTAAAAGCCAGTTTCTGTGGAGGGTAGGAGCTAGCTTGCTGTGGAGGGTAGGAGCTAGTTTGCTGTGGAGGGTAGGAACTAGTTTGCTGTGGAGGGTAGGAAGCTGTTTGATGTGGAGGGTAGGAGCTAGTTTGCTGTGGAGGGTAGGAGCTAGTTTGATGTGGAGGGTAGGAGCTAGTTTGCTGTGCAGGGTAGGAGCTAGTTTGCTGTGGAGGGTAAAAGCTAGTTTGCTGTGGAGGGTAGGAGCTAATTTGCTGTGGAGGGTAGGAGCTAGTTTGCTGTGGAGGGTAGGAGCTAGTTTGCTGTGGAGGGTAGGAGCTAGTTTGTTGTGGAGGGTAGGAGCTAGTTTGCTGTGGAGGGTAGGAGCTAGTTTGCTGTGGAGGGTAGGAGCTAGTTTGTTGTGGAGGGTAGGAGCTAGTTTGCTGTGGAGGGTAGGAGCTAGTTTGTTGTGGAGGGTAGGAGCTAGTTTGCTGTGGAGGGTAGGAGCTAGTTTGTTGTGGAGGGTAGGAGCTAGTTTGTTGTGGAGGGTAGGAGCTAGTTTGCTGTGGAGGGTAGGAGCTAGTTTGCTGTGGAGGGTAGGAGCTAGTTTGCTGTGGAGGGTAGGAGCTATTTTGTTGTGGAGGGTAGGAGCTAGTTTGCTGTGGAGGGTAGGAGCTAGTTTGCTGTGGAGAATAGGAGCTAGTTTGCTGTGGAGGGTAGGAGCTATTTTGTTGTGGAGGGTAGGAGCTAGTTTGCTGTGGAGGGTAGGAGCTAGTTTGCTGTGGAGGGTAGGAGCTAGTTTGCTGTGGAGGGTAGGAGCTAGTTTGCTGTGGAGGGTAGGAGCTAGTTTGCTGTGGAGGGTAAAAGCCAGTTTGCTGTGGAGGTTAGGAGCTAGCTTGCTGTGGATGGTAGGAGCTAGTTTGCTGTGGAGGGTAAAAGCCAGTTTGCTGTGGAGGGTAAGAGCTAGTTTGCTGTGGAGGGTAGGAACTAGTTTGTTGTGGAGGGTAGGAACTAGTTTGCTGTGGAGGGTAGGAGCTAGTTTGATGTGGAGGGTAGGAGCTAGTTTGCTGTGGAGGTTAGGAACTAGTTTGCTGTGGAGGGTAGGAGCTAGTTTGCTGTGGAGGGTAGGAGCTAGTTTGTTGTGGAGTGTAGGAACTAATTTGCTGTGGAGGGTAGGAGCTAGTTTGCTGTGAAGGGTAGGAGCTAGTTTGCTGTGGAGGGTAAAAGCCAGTTTCCTGTGGAGGGTAGGAGCTAGCTTGCTGTGGAGGGTAGGAGCTAGTTTGCTGTGGAGGGTAGGAACTAGTTTGCTGTGGAGGGTAGGAGCTAGTTTGATGTGAAGGGTAGGAGCTAGTTTGCTGTGGAGGGTAGGAACTAGTTTGCTGTGGAGGGTAGGAGCTAGTTTGCTGTGGAGGGTAGGAACTAGTTTGCTGTGGAGGGTAAAAGCTAGTTTGCTGTGGAGGATAGGAGCTAGTTTGTTGTGGAGGGTAGGAACTAGTTTGCTGTGGAGGGTAGGAGATAGTTTGCTGTGGAGGGTAGGAGCTAGTTTGCTGTGGAGGGTAAAAGCCAGTTTGCTGTGGAGGGTAGGAGCTAGCTTGCTGTGGAGGGTAGGAGCTAGTTTGCTGTGGAGGGTAGGAACTAGTTTGCTGTGGAGGGTAGGAGCTAGTTTGATGTGGAGGGTAGGAGCTAGTTTGCTGTGGAGGGTAGGAGCTAGTTTGATGTGGAGGGTAGGAGCTAGTTTGCTGTGGAGAGTAGGAGCTAGTTTGCTGTGGAGGGTAAAAGCTAGTTTGCTGTGGAGGGTAGGAGCTAATTTGATGTGGAGGGTAGGAGCTAGTTTGCTGTGAAGGGTAGGAGCTAGTTTGCTGTGGAGGGTAGGAGCTAGTTTGTTGTGGAGGGTAGGAGCTAGTTTGCTGTGGAGGGTAGAAGCTAGTTTGCTGTGGAGGGTAGGAGCTATTTTGTTGTGGAGGGTAGGAGCTAGTTTGCTGTGGAGGGTAGGAGCTAGTTTGCTGTGGAGGGTAGGAGCTAGTTTGCTGTGGAGGGTAGGAGCTAGTTTGTTGTGGAGGGTAGGAGCTAGTTTGTTGTGGAGGGTAGGAGCTAGTTTGCTGTGGAGGGTAGGAGCTAGTTTGCTGTGGAGGGTAGGAGCTAGTTTGCTGTGGAGGGTAGGAGCTAGTTTGTTGTGGAGGGTAGGAGCTAGTTTGCTGTGGAGGGTAGGAGCTAGTTTGCTGTGGAGGGTAGGAGCTAGTTTGCTGTGGAGGGTAGGAGCTATTTTGTTGTGGAGGGTAGGAGCTAGTTTGCTGTGGAGGGTAGGAGCTAATTTGCTGTGGAGGGTAGGAGCTAGTTTGTTGTGGAGGGTAGGAGCTAGTTTGCTGTGGAGGGTAGGAGCTAGTTTGCTGTGGAGGGTAGGAGCTAGTTTGCTGTGGAGGGTAGAAGCTAGTTTGCTGTGGAGGGTAGGAGCTAGTTTGTTGTGGAGGGTAGGAGCTAGTTTGCTGTGGAGGGTAGGAGCTAGTTTGTTGTGGAGGGTAGAAGCTAGTTTGGTGTGGAGGGTAGGAGCTAGTTTGCTGTGGAGGGTAGGAGCTAGTTTGTTGTGGAGGGTAGGAGCTAGTTTGCTGTGGAGGGTAGGAGCTAGTTTGCTGTGGAGGGTAGGAGCTAGTTTGCTGTGGAGGGTAGGGCAAGCGCATGTTGACTGATACACATAAGACCTAAGAACTAAACCACAGAAGGGTAACAAGAGTGCACCAGGGTAACAAGAGTGCACCAGGGTAACAAGAGTGCACCAGGGTAACAAGAGTGCACCAAGGTAACAAGAGTGCACCAGGGTAACAAGAGTGCACCAGGGTAACAAGAGTGCACCAGGGTAACAAGAGTGCACCAGGGTAACAAGAGTGCACCAGGGTAACAAGAGTGCACCAGGGTAACAAGAGTGCACCAGGGTAACAAGAGTGCACCAGGGTATATATTTATAACTTACATTTCATATTACAAGCAAATTTAAGATCATGTGGGGGTTACTTGAAGACTTTTTTGGGGGGATCACCCCCGCCGCAGACCAGGTCTCTTGGTTGACAGTCTGATCAGTCAACCTATTGTTGCTAGCTGCACACAGTTCAAATTACGCGCCACACAACCAGGAATTACCTTCGGAATTTATACAGTTCCCTTCTGAAGACAGCCAAATATCTATTGGTAATATCCCTTGTATATGAAGCAAGGGTGTTTAAAAGTCTTGGTCCCTTTACACTAATTGAATAGTTTCTTAGTGTACTCATCACACTCCTTTTGGATGTATTTTACAACGTCTGTCAAACATCTTCCTCTCGTAGGGTGCGCAGATTTAGTGCTAATCCCTACAGAATTTTCCAGGTATAAATTATGATGTATCTTTCTCGCCTTCATTAAAGGGAGTGGTTAGAAATATCTTGTATTTTCATTAATAAGATATGTTGACATGTCCCAAGGGTCATTTTACTGTCTATGTCATTGCACAAGATGATGACATTCCAGCACATAGTGTTCATGAAAGTTACCACAAGCTTTGTATTTAGTTTGATCATCGTCTGAGTATAAGCCAATCTGCCAGAAGCTCTTGTAAACAAGCCTAAGACTGGCTACGTCAGTCTGTTTACATAACAAGGTGAACCCTAAATGTTCTTAGCTACGTCAGTCTGTTTACATAACAAGGTGAACCGTAAATGTTCTTAGCTACGTCAGTCTGTTTACATAAAGAGGTGAACCCTAAATGTTCTTAGCTACGTCAGTCTGTTTACATAACAAGGTGAACCCTAAATGTTCTTAGCTACGTCAGTCTGTTTACATAACAAGGTGAACCCTAAATGTTCTTAGCTACGTCAGTCTGTTTACATAACGAGGTGAACCGTAAATGTTCTTAGCTACGTCAGTCTGTTTACATAACGAGGTGAACCGTAAATGTTCTTAGCTACGTCAGTCTGTTTACATAACAAGGTGAACCGTAAATGTTCTTAGCTACGTCAGTCTGTTTACATAACGAGGTGAACCGTAAATGTTCTTAGCTACGTCAGTCTGTTTACATAACGAGGTGAACCGTAAATGTTCTTAGCTACGTCAGTCTGTTTACATAACAAGGTGAACCGTAAATGTTCTTAGCTACTTCAGTCTGTTTACATAACGAGGTGAACCGTAAATGTTCTTAGCTACGTCAGTCTGTTTACATAACGAGGTGAACCGTAAATGTTCTTAGCTACGTCAGTCTGTTTACATAACAAGGTGAACCGTAAATGTTCTTAGCTACGTCAGTCTGTTTACATAACAAGGTGAACCGTAAATGTTCTTAGCTACGTCAGTCTGTTTACATAACGAGGTGAACCGTAAATGTTCTTAGCTACGTCAGTCTGTTTACATAACAAGGTGAACCGTAAATGTTCTTAGCTACGTCAGTCTGTTTACATAACGAGGTGAACCGTAAATGTTCTTAGCTACGTCAGTCTGTTTACATAACAAGGTGAACCGTAAATGTTCTTAGCTACGTCCTGCACTATGATTTTTGTTCAAACTACAGAACTTGGAAATAAAAAAAAAATATTCAGAACTTTAAAGAAATATTTAAAATCAGAGAAGACGATATTATTTAAAGGTCTTAAAAATTCTATTTATGTGTATATTATGCCCAGATATTAATTGTTAAATCAACAATGAAAAATATAGAGTGAACTCTAGTGGTATTATAAGATATTTAACACTTAGATAAATGTCAAAGATACTTTCAAAATAAAAAATCTAAAAATTCGATAAATAAGAAATAAAAAGAATATATACCATTAATTTTCATCAATAATTTATTTTACTTTCTAAATTATGCCAATTTAACATATTCGTTAAAACATCAAAGAGTGTAAATCAAGCTACAAAACGGGTGGGGCTTGAACCACGGCAGGCGAGTCCTAAACCTAACAGGTCGTGTGCTAATAGGATTTGTGGTCAAAGTAGTGGCCCATGCTAACCTCCCTATGGTGTACAGAAATATACCTAGTTGGATGAATCTTATTAGAGGCATCTGGTCCAGTGGTTAACGCACTGGACTGAGTTTTACGACTCACCTACCATAGGTTCGATCTCCACCCGTTCTGTAATTTGTTTGCAATCGTCTTATTATGAATCAAATAGTTTATATTAGCACTCTCAAGGTTACTATCAGGACGTATTAGTACAAACAGTAACTACTACAGTACTACTACTATCCACGTATTAGTACTAACAGTAACTACTACAGTTACTACTATCCACGTATTAGTACTAACAGTAACTACTACAGTACTACTACTATCCATGTATTAGTACTAACAGTAACTACTACAGTACTACTACTATCCATGTATTAGTACAAACAGTAACTACTACAGTACTACTACTATCCAGTATTAGTACTAACAGTAACTACTACAGTACTACTACTATCCATGTATTAGTACTAACAGTAACTACTACAGTACTACTACTATCCATGTATTAGTACTAACAGTAACTACTACAGTACTACTACTATCCATGTATTAGTACTAACAGTAACTACTACAGTACTACTACTATCCATGTATTAGTACTAACAGTAACTACTACAGTACTACTACTATCCACGTATTAGTACTAACAGTAACTACTACAGTACTACTACTATCCACGTATTAGTACTAACAGTAACTACTACAGTACTACTACTATCCATGTATTAGTACTAACAGTAACTACTACAGTACTACTACTATCCATGTATTAGTACAAACAGTAACTACTACAGTACTACTACTATCCACGTATTAGTACTAACAGTAACTACTACAGTACTACTACTATCCACGTATTAGTACTAACAGTAACTACTACAGTACTACTACTATCCACGTATTAGTACTAACAGTAACTACTACAGTACTACTACTATCCATGTATTAGTACTAACAGTAACTACTACAGTACTACTACTATCCATGTATTAGTACTAACAGTAACTACTACAGTACTACTACTATCCACGTATTAGTACTAACAGTAACTACTACAGTACTACTACTATCCAGTATTAGTACTAACAGTAACTACTACAGTACTACTACTATCCATGTATTAGTACTAACAGTAACTACTACAGTACTACTACTATCCATGTATTAGTACTAACAGTAACTACTACAGTACTACTACTATCCATGTATTAGTACTAACAGTAACTACTACAGTAATACTACTATCCATGTATTAGTACTAACAGTAACTACTACAGTACTACTACTATCCATGTATTAGTACTAACAGTAACTACTACAGTACTACTATCCATGTATTAGTACTAACAGTAACTACTACAGTACTACTACTATCCACGTATTAGTACTAACAGTAACTACTACAGTACTACTATCCATGTATTAGTACTAACAGTAACTACTACAGTACTACTATCCATGTATTAGTACTAACAGTAACTACTACAGTACTACTACTATCCATGTATTAGTACTAACAGTAACTACTACAGTACTACTATCCATGTATTAGTACTAACAGTAACTACTACAGTACTACTACTATCCATGTATTAGTACTAACAGTAACTACTACAGTACTACTACTATCCATGTATTAGTACTAACAGTAACTACTACAGTACTACTATCCATGTATTAGTACTAACAGTAACTACTACAGTACTACTACTATCCATGTATTAGTACTAACAGTAACTACTACAGTACTACTACTATCCACGTATTAGTACTAACAGTAACTACTACAGTACTACTACTATCCATGTATTAGTACTAACAGTAACTACTACAGTACTACTACTATCCATGTATTAGTACTAACAGTAACTACTACAGTACTACTACTATCCACGTATTAGTACAAACAGTAACTACTACAGTACTACTACTATCCACGTATTAGTACTAACAGTAACTACTACAGTACTACTACTATCCACGTATTAGTACAAACAGTAACTACTACAGTACTACTACTATCCAGGCAGTTGTGACTATTCCAAAACTAGAATTAATGTTAAGTTTAATAACAAAAGTATAGTAATAAAAGCGGTGTTATTGCTTCAATCTTCCAGTCATTATCAACACTAACTATAATTATCAACTTTAATTAAATTACTTAATTAATTATGCCATGACGATATACAGTATTTTAAATTAACGTGTTTGATCTTTTTGTTATATTTAGGGGAAAGAGTTAAACCCGTAGGGGGTCATATATACTTGTGATATACCTGTAATATACTTGTGATATATCTGTAATATATTTGTGATATACCTGTAATATTGTGATATATATATTTGATATACCTATGATATATATTCTTGTGATATACTTGATATACCTATGATATACTTGATATACCTATGATATACTTGTGATAGCATCCTGTTCTGATGATGCCAGAATCTCTACGAGTGTGGTCTCCACTGAAGACACAACAAGTCTTCTGGAGGATATAAAACAAGTCTTACAGTCAGCCTCAGACAACGATATGATGCTCAACGAGGACAAGTCTCAGTTGTTCTGCTACGGAAGAATGGCGGATATAATGACTGTAACGGAGTACAGGACTAACTCAAAGTTCCATGTGCCAGACTTAGGCGTAATGATGTTAGAAGATCTCACAGTCAAGGATCACAACGAAGTTGACATTGCTACCTCAAGGAAAATTATAGGCTGGATAATTGGAACTTTCAAGACGAGATGCTGATGCAATGATGACATTCTTCAAGTCACTCGTTCTCTCCAGTCTATAATACTGTTGTATATTAGCGACCCCTTTAAAGACAGGCGAGACTGCTGAGCTGGAAAACGTGGAGAAAATCTTCACTGTCCGTATACATGCAATCAAACATCTGAACTACTGGGAACATTTGAAGTCCCTTCAACTGTATTCAGTGGAAAGTAGGCGAGAAAGGTACTTCATAATTTACACCTGGAAAATCCTGGAGGGACTAATCCCAAACCTGAACACAGAAAACACCCCACATGACAAGAGACCTGGCAGACGGTGAAAAATTCCTCCAATAATAAGCAGTAAGAGAGAACTCGACGAATATCAGAGGTCCCCGACTCTTCAACGCCCCTCCTCCCTTCGTGCGCAAGGGGAATTACCAGCCTGTGGTTGTCTTCAAGAAGGGACTTGCAAGTTCCTTCAATTAGTACACAAATAACCCGCACTTGAAGAAAGGATCTTACGACGACGTTTCGGTCCAACTTGGACCATTTACAAAGTCACACTAACAGAAAGAAGGGAGGGAGGGAGGTTTATATAGGCAGCCGAGAGGGGCGATGGCCTATATAAACCTCCCTCCTTTCTTTCTACGACTAAGAACACTCCTCTCCAGTACTACTCTTCGTCTGTCCCGTCTGCCCCGCTCATCCCATTGGCATCTTACCTGAACTCGTTCCTTCGTTCGTTCTTCTTTCTGTTAGTGTGACTTTGTAAATGGTCCAAGTCGGACCGAAACGTTGTCGTAAGCTCCTTTCTTCAATTGCGGGTTATTTGTGTATTGTTCCAGTCACGGTATTGTGCCTTTTTTTGTTATTCCTTCAATTAGTTCCTGATCAGCCGGGCTGTGATTCATACGTTGGACTGCATGTGGTCAGCAGTAGCAACCTGGTTGATCACATCCATCACAGTCTGGCTGATCCGACTTAAATGTTTTATAGTATCAGTTATACAACTTTTTATTATATTAATCAATATTTCATGTTTGTTTTCAGATAGGTAATCTATCTGTTAGTACTTGTGCTCACCTATTTGTGGTTGTACGGGTCGAGTCCCAGCTCCTGGCCCCGATGACCTGTAATAGGTTTCCATACCTATTTTTAAAACTATGTATGGCTCCTGCACCTACCACTAGAGAGTTGTTCCACTTGCTGACAACTGTAAGCGCAAGAAGCACTTCCTAACATCACAATGACTCATCTGTGTTTTGCATCTTATTATACACAGCGCCGGGGATTGTCAACATTTTGACGATAATTCTCGCTCACGCAAACACAATTGTAATAAACTGATCAATAACATTAATTAAGCCGTATTAAGACAATAAAACTGAACGTAAGATAACTAATATGACCTAATCTTTATGTTTTTTGGGGGTGGACGGGTAGGTGAGCGGAGAGTGCGGGTGGGTGAGCGTAGAGTGCGGGTGGACGGGTAGGTGAGCGGAGAGTGCGGGTGGACGGGTAGGTGAGCGGAGAGTGCGGGTGGACGGGTATGTGAGCGGAGAGTGCGGGTGGACGGGTATGTGAGCGGAGAGTGCGGGTGGACGGTAGGGTGAGGGAGAGTGCGGTGGACGGGTAGGTGAGCGGAGAGTGCGGTGGACGGGTAGGTGAGCGAGAGTCCGGTGGACAGAGGTGAGCGAGAGGGTGCGGGTGGGTGAGCGTAGAGTGCGGTGGACGGGTAGGTGAGCGGAGAGTGCAGGTGTGAGCGGAGAGTGCGAGGTGGGTGCGACGGAGAGTACGGTGGGTGCGCAGGAGAGTACGGTGGGGCGGAGAGATGACGAGTGGGTGCGCGGAGAGTACGAGGTGGGTGAGGAGAAGAGTACGGTGGACGGTGGTGAGCGGAGAGTGCGGGTAGGTGAGCGTAGAGTACGGGTGGGTGAGCGGAGAGTGCGGGTGGGTGAGCGAGAGTGCGGTGGACGGCAGGTGAGCGGAGAGTGCGGGTGGGTGAGCGGAGAGTGCGGGTGGGTGCGCGGAGAGTACGGGTGGGTGCGCGGAGAGTACGGGTGGGTGCGCGGAGAGTACGGGTGGGTGCGCGGAGAGTACGGGTGGGTGACGAGTGAAGAGTGCAGGTGGACGGGTGGGTGAGCGAGGGAGTAGCGAGAGTCTGGACGGGTGGGTGAGCGGAGAGTGCGGGTGGACGGTGGGTGAGCGGAGAGTGCGGGTGGACGTGAGCGGTGGGTGACGGAGGTAGTGCGGGTGGACGAGGTGGGTGAGCGAGAGTCGGGTGGACGGTAGGTGACGAGAGTGCGGGGGGGTGGAGAGACGGGGTGCGCGGAGTTACGGTGGTGAGCGCAGAGTCGGGTGGACAGGTGGTGAGCGAGAGTGCGGGTGGACGAGTAGGTGAGCGAGAGTACAGGTGGGAGCGCGGAGAGATGGTAGGTGAGCGCAGAGTACGGTGGAGTGGAGTACGGTGGGTGAGTGGAGAGTGCGGTGGGCGGTGGGGAGCGGAGAGTGCGGTGGACGGCAGGTGAGCAAGAGTGCGGGTGGACGGGTGGGTGAGCGGAGAGTGCGGGTGGACGGGTGGGTGAGCGGAGAGTGCGGGTGGACGGGTAGGTGAGCGGAGAGTGCGGGTGGACGGGTGGGTGAGCGGAGAGTACGGGTGGACGAGTGAGCGAGTGCGGTGGACGAGCGGGTGAGCGGAGAGTGCGGGTGGACGGCGGGTGAGCAGAAGTGCGGGTGGACGGGTGGGGGAGCGGAGAGAGGTGGGCGGTGGTGAGCGGAGGTGCGTGGAGGCAGGGTGAGCGGAGAGTGCGGTGGACGGTGGGTGAGCGAGAGTGCGGGTGGACAGGTGGTGAGCGGAGTGCGGTGGACGGTGGTGAGCGGAGAGGTGGCGGGGAGGTAGGTGAGGGGGAGAGTACGGTGGGTGAGCGGAGAGTGCGGGTGGTGGGTGGGTAGGGAGAGTGCGGTGGACGGGTGGGTGAGGGGAGAGTGCGGTGGACGGTGGGTGAGGGGAGCGGGTGGACGGTGGGTGAGGGAGGTGCGGTGGACGGTGGGTAGGAGAGTGGGTGGACGGGTGGGTGAGGGAGAGGGGGGTGGACGGGTGGGTGAGGAGAGGCGGTGGACGGGTAGGTGAGGGAGGCGGGTGGACGGGTGGGTGAGGGGCAGAGTGCGGTGGACGGGTAGGTGAGCGGAGAGTGCGGGTGGGTGAGCGGAGAGTGCGGGTGGACGGCGGGTGAGGGAGTGCGGTGGACGGGTGGGTGAGGGAGGCAGTGGACGGTGGGTGAGGGAGAGTGCGGGTGGACGGTGGGTGAGGAGAGTGCGGTGGACGGGTGGTGAGCGGAGAGTGCGGGTGAGTGGGTGAGCGGAGAGTGCGGTGGACGGTGGGTGAGCAGAGTGCGGGTGGGGGGTGCGGAGAGACGGGTGGGTGAGCGGGAGTACGGGTGGACGGGTGGTGACCAGAGAGTGCGGGTGGGTGCGTGGAGAGTACGGGTGGGTGCGCGGAGATTACGGGTGGGTGAGCGTAGAGTCTGGGTGGACGGGTGGGTGAGCGGAGAGTGCGGGTGGACGAGTAGGTGAGCGGAGAGTGCGGGTGGGAGCGCGGAGAGTATAGGTGGGTGAGCGCAGAGTACGGGTGGGTGAGTGGAGAGTACGGGTGGGTGAGTGGAGAGTGCGGGTGGACGGGTGGGTGAGCGGAGAGTGCGGGTGGACGGGTAGGTGAGCATAGAGTCCGGGTGGACGAGTGGGTGAGAGGAGAGTGCGGGTGGACGAGTGGGTGAGAGGAGAGTGCGGGTGGACGGGTAGGTGAGCGTAGAGTGTGGGTGGACGTGTAGGTGAGCGGAGAGTGTGGGTGGACGGGTAGGTGAGCGTAGAGTGCGGGTGGACGGGTAGGTGAGCGTAGAGTGTGGGTGGACGGGTGGGTGAGCGTAGAGTGTGGGTGGACGGGTAGGTGAGCGAGGAGTGGGTGGGCGGTGGTGAGCGAGAGTGCAAGTGGACGGGTAGGTGAGCGGAGGGGTGGACGGCAGGTGAGCGTGGGAGTGGTGGACGGGTGGGTGAGTGAGAGTGTGGGTGGACATGGGGAGGGAGGGGTGGACGGGGGGGAGGGGGGGGTGCGGGTGGACTGGGGAAAAGGGGAGAGGGGGGACCGGGGGGGGGGGGGGAGAGTGCGGGGGGGCGGGGGGGAGGGGGGGGGGGGGGACGGTGGGTGAGGGGGGGTGCAGGTGGACGGTGGGTGAGGAGTGGGGTGGACGGGGGGGGGAGGGGGGGGTGCGGGTGGACGGTGGGGGGGGGGGGTGCGGGGACGGTGGGTGAGAGAAGTGGGTGAAGGTGGGGGGGGGAAAAGCGGGTGGACGGGGGGGGAGGGGAGATGCAGGGGGGGGGGGGTGAGGGGGGTGCGGGGGGGGGGGGGTGAGGGGGGGTGGGGGGGGCGGGTGGGTGAGCGGAAGTGGGGGGGCAGGTGGGTGAGCAGGGCGGTGAACGGTGGGTGAGGGAGGGCGGGGGGTGGGGAGGGGGGGCGGGGGGGAAAGGGGGGGTGAGGGAGAGTGCGGGGGGCAGTTAGGGAGGGGGGTGGGGTGGACGGGGAAGGGGGGGAGGCAGGGGGGGCGGTGGGTGAGGGGGGCGGTGGGCGGGGGGTGAGGGGAGAGTGCGGGGGACGGGGGTGAGGGGAGTGGGGGGAAAGGGGGGGGGAGGGAAAAGGTTAAGGGGGGGGAGGGGGGGTGCGGGGGGGCGGTGGGGAGGGAGGGGTGGGTGGGGGGTGGGTGAGGAGGGGGGGGGACGGTGGGTGAGGAATTTTGGGGGACGGTGGGTGAGGGGAAGGCGGTGGGGGGGAAGGGAGGGGTGCAAGGGGGGGTAAAAGGGGGAGGCAGGGGACGGGGGGGGGAGCAGAGGGCAGGGGCGGTGGGGGAGGGGAAAACGGGGGGGCGGGGGTAGGGAAAAGCGGTGGACGGGGAAAAGGGGGGGGGCGGGGGGGCGGGGGGTGAGGGGGGGGCGGGGGGACGGGGGGTGGGGAATGCGGGGGACGGGGGGTGGGGGAGAGTGCGGTGGACGGTGGGGGGGGGAGTGCGGGGACGGGGGTGAGGGAGGCGGGTGGGTGGTGGGGAGGGGGGGTGCGGGTGGGGGTGGGGAGAAAGAGTGGGGGGGCGGGGGGGAGCCCAGATGCGGGTGGACGGTGGAGGGGAAAAGGGGGTGGGGGGGGGTGAGGGGGAGGCGGGGGCAGGTGGAGTGAGCGTAAGTGGGGTCGGTGGGTGAGGGAGGCGGGTTCTGGGCGGAAAAAGGGAAAGCGGGGGACGGGTGGGGGGGGGAAGGGGGGTGGACGGTGGGGGGGGGGGAGTGGGGTGGACGGGTGGGGGGGGAGGCGGGGTGGACGGGGGGGGGGGATGCGGGGGACGGGGGGGAGGGCGGGGGGGCGGGGGTGAGGGGGGGTGCAGGGGGGGGGGGAGCCCCAAAATGCGGGGACGGTGGGAGCGGAGAACGGTGAACGGGGGGGGGAGGAAGTGCGGGGGGACGGTGGGTGAGGGGAGGCGGGTTCGGGTGGGGGGGGGGAGGCAAAAGGGGACGGGAGGAGGGGGGGGCGGTGGACGGTGGGTGGGGAGAGTGCGGGTGGACGGGGGGAGGAGGGGGCGGGTGGGGGTGGGGGGAGGGGGGGGGGAAAAGGGGACGGGGGTGGGGGGAGGGGGGGCGGGGGGGAGGGAGGCGGGTGGGCGGGGGGTGAGGGGGGGGGGGGTGGACGGGGGGTGAGGGGGGGTGCGGGTGGACGGGGGGGGAAGGGGGGGCGGGGGGGCGGTGGGTGGGGGAGGCGGGGGGGCGGGGGGGTGGGGGGAGTGCGGGGGGGCGGGTGGGTGGGGAGAGGCGGGTGGAATGGGGAGGGAGTGCGGTGGGCGGAAAAGGGGGAGGAGTGCGGTGACCCGGGGGGTGAGGGGGGGCAAGGGGGGCGGTAGGGGGGCGTAATGGGTGGACGGGGGGAGAGGGAGTGCGGGGGGGCGGTGGGGGGGGGAATGGGGGACGGAAGGGAGGAAGGGGGGTGGACGGTGGGTGAGGGAGTGGGGTGGGGTGGGGAAAAGGGGGAGGGGGTGGGGGGGGGGGAGGGGGGGCGGGGGACGGGGGGGGGGGGGGAGGGGGGCGGGGGGGCGGGGGTGAGGGATGCGGGGGGGGGTGGGTGAGGGAGGCAGGTTTTGGCAGGTGGGGGGGCAAAATGGGGGCGGGGGGGGGGGGAGTGCGGGTGGACGGGGGGTAGGGGAAGTGCGGGGGGGCGGTGGGGGGGGGGAGTGGGGGGGGGCGGGGGTGGGAGTGGGGGGGCTGGGAGGGGAGATGGGGGAAAGGGGGGGAAAAGGGGAGATGGGGGGGGCTTTTGGGGGGGGGGGAAAGGGGTTTGGGGGACGGGGGGGGGGAAGGGGGTGGGGGGTGGGGGGGGGGGAGGCGGGTGGACAGGTGGGGGAGGGGGAAAGGCGGGTGGACGGGTGGGTGAAGGAGAGGCGGGTGGACGGGGGTGAGGGAGTGCGGTGGGCGGTGGGGGGGGAGAGTGCGGGGGACTTTTGGGGAGGGGGGTGCGGGTGGGCGGGGGGGGGAGGGGGTGCGGGGGGGCGGGGGGGGGAGGGGGTGCGGGTTTTGGAAGGTGGGTGAGGGTGGGAGGTGGGGGGGGAGTGCGGGGGGGCGAGTGGGTGAGGGGGGGGGGGTGGACGGGGGGGGGAGGGAGAGGGGGGACGGGTGGGTGAGGGGAGGGGGGTGAACGGGGGGGGGAGGGAGTGCGGGGGGGCGGTAAAAGGGGGAGAGGCGGTGGACGGTGGGGGGAAGGAGTGGGGGATGGACGGGCGGGGGGGCGGGGAATGGGGGGGACGGGGGGTGAGCGGGGGGTGCGGGTGGACGGTGGGAAATGCGGTGGGCGGGGGGGGGGGGAGGGGGGTGGACGGGGGTGAGGGAGAGGCGGGTGGACGGTGGGGGGGCGGAGGGGGGGCGGGTGGGGGGGCCCGGGGGGGGGGACGGTGGGGGGAAAAGGGGGGTGGGCGGGGGAGGGAGGCAGGGGCGGGGGGAGGGGGGGTGGGTAAGGGGGGGAGAGTGCGGGGGGAAAAGGGGGTGAGGGGGAGGCGGTGGGGGGGGGGAGTGCGGGGACGGAAGGGGGGGGAGAGTGCGGGGGACGGGAGGTAAGGGGGTGCGGGTGGGCGGTGGGGGGGGGGGGCGGGGGGGCTGGGTGAGGGGGAGGCGGGGGGGGCTGGGAAAGGGGGGGGGGCAAGGGGGGCGGGTGGGTGAGGGGGTGCGGGGGGGCGGTGGGTGAGGGGAGAGGGGGGACGGGGGGGGGGGGGAGTGCGGGGGGGCGGGGGTGAGGGGGGTGAGGTTTTGGCGGTAAGGGAGCCCAGAGTGCGGGGACGGTAAAAGGGGGGAGGCGGGGGACGGGGGTGAGGAGAAGGGTGGACGGTAAAGGGGGGGGGGCGGGGGACGGGTTGAGGGAGGCGGGTGGGCGGTGGGAGGGAAAAGGGGTGAACGGAAGGGGGGGGGGGGGTGGGCGGGGGGTGAGGGGGGGCGGGGGGGCGGGGGGGAGGGGAGGCGGGGGACGGGGGGTGAGGGGGAGGGGGGACGGGGGGGAGCGAGATGCGGTGGGCGGGGGGGGGGGGGGGGGCGGGGGGAGGGGAGGCGGGTGGGCGGGGGGGAGGGGGGGGGTGGGGGGGGGCGGGGGGGGGAGGGGGGTGCGGGTGGGGGGGGGGTGAGGGAGAGTGGGTGGGACGGGGGGGTGAGGGGGTGCGGGTGGGCGGGGGGGGGAAAGGAGTTGGGTGGACGGGGGGTGAGCCCCGGGAGTGCGGGGGACGGGGGGTGGGGGGGGGGGGGGGACGGTGGGGGGAGAGTGCGGGGGGGCAATTGGTGAAAAGGGGGGCGGGTGGGTGGGTGGGGAAAGGGGAGGGGGTGGCGGGGGGTTGGGGGGGGTGCGGTGGACGGTGGGTGAGGGGGAGTGCGGGGGACGGGGGGGAGGGGGGTGCGGGGGGGCGGGAGGGGGAGTGCGGTGGACGGTGGGTGAGGGGAGGCGGGTGGACGGTGGGTGAGCCAGAGTGGGTGGACGGGGGGGGGAGGGGGGCGGGTAGAGGGGTGAGGGGGGGGTGCGGGGACTAGGTGAGGGGGGTGCTTTTCCTGGGTGAGGGAGGAGGGCGGGGGGGGGAGGGGAGTGCGGGTGGACGGGGGGGGTGAGGGGGGGGCGGGTGGGGGGTGGGTGAGGAAGGAATTTTTAGGGGTGGGGAGCGGAAAAAGATGAAAGGGGGGGGGAGCGGAGGGTGGGTGGGCGGTGGGGGGGGGGGGCAAAAGGGGGGTGGGGGAAAAATGCGGGGGGGCGGGTGGGGAGGGAAGGCGGGGGACGGGGGGTGAGCCCGGGGGGGGGGGGACGGGGGTGAGCGAAGTGGGTGGACGGGAAAAGGGGGAGGGGTGGACGCGTGGGTGAGGGAGGCAGGAGGCAGGGGGAGAGAGTGCGGGGGACGGGTGGGTGAGGGGAAAACCCCGGGGGGACATGGGGGGGGGAGAGGGGGGTGGACGGGGTGAGGGGAGGCGGGGGGCGGGGGGGGAGAGTGCGGTGGGCGGGAGGTGAGGGGAGTGCGGGGGACGGTGGGGGGGGGGGAGTGCGGGTGGACGGTGGGTGAGGGGAGAGTGGGGGGGGGCGGGGGGGGGGCGGTGGACGGGGGGGGGGGGGGAGGGGGTGGGGGGGGGGGAGGGGGGTGCGGGGGGGCAGGTGGGTGAGGGGGAAAGTGGGGGGGCGGGGGGAAAGGGGAGGGGGGCGGTGGACGGTGGGTGAGGGGAGGCCGGGGGACGGGGGTGAGGAGAAAAAGGGGGGGGGAGGGGGGGGGCGGGGGGACGGGGGTGAGGGAGTGCGGGTGGACGGGGGGGAGGGAGAATGGGGTGGGGGGGGGGGTGAAAAAGAAAACGGAGACGGTGGGGAGGGGCGGGGACGGGGGGGGGAGGGGGAGTGCGGGTGGGCGGGGGTGAGGGGGGAAGGGGGGGACGGGGGGTGAGGAGAGTGCGGGTGAACGGGGGTGAGGGAAAACGGGGGGCGGGGGGTGAGGGGAGGCGGGGGACGGGGGGGGGAGGAAGGGGGATGGACGGGGGGGTGAGCGGAGAGTGCAGTGGACGGTGGGGGGAGCAGAGGGGTGGGGGGGGGGGGGGTGAGGGGGGGCGGTGGACGGTGGGTGAGGGAGTGCGGGTGGACGGGGGTGAGGGGAGTGCGGGTGGACGGGTGGTGAGCGGAGGGTGGGGGGAAAGGGGGTGACGGGGGGGGGGTGGAAGGGGAGAGGGCGGTGGACCGTGGTTGGGAGAGTGCCGGGGAGACGGTGGGGGAGAGAGTGCGGGTGGACGGTGGGTGAGGGGAGGTGGGTGGACGGGTGGGGGAGGGAGGCGGGTGGACGGTGGGGAAGGGAGGTGGGTGGACCCAGGAAGGAATGCGGTGGAAGGGGGTGAGGGAGTGGGGGTGGAAGGGGGGAGGGGGCGGGTGGGGGTGGGGGGGAGGCGGGTGGAGGGTGGGTGAGGGAGGAGTGCGGGTGGCGGTGGGTGAGGGAGAGTGCGGGTGCGGGGGTGGGGGGAGTGCGGGTGGGTGAGGGGGTGCGGGACGGGGGGGTGAGGGGAGGGGGGTCGGGGGGGTGGAGGGAGGGCGGGTGGACGGTGGGAAAGGGGGGTGGACGGGGGGGAGGGAGTGCGGGTGGACGGGTGGGTGAGGGAGAGGCGGGTGGACGGGTGGGTGAGGAAGTGCGGGTGGACGGGTGGGTGAGGGGAGAGTGCGGGTGGACGGGTGGGTGAGGGGAGAGTGCGGGTGGACGGGTGGGTGAGGGGAGAGTGCGGGTGGACGGGTGGGTAGGGAAGTGGGTGGACGGTGGGTGAGGGAAGGCGGGTGGACAGGTGGGTGAGGGAGAGTGGGTGGACGGGGGGGTGAGGAGTGCGGTGGACGGTGGGTGAGGGAAGAGTGCGGTGGACGGGTGGGTGAGGGGAAGTGCGGTGGACGGTGGGTGAGGGGAGAGTGCGGGTGGACGGGTGGGTGAGGGGAGAGTGCGGGTGGACGGGTGGGTGAGGGGAGAGTGCGGGTGGACGGGTGGGTGAGGGAGAGTGCGGGTGGACGGGTGGGTGAGGGGAGAGGTGGACGGTGGGTGAGGGAGAGTGCGGTGGACGGTGGGTGAGCGCAAGTGCGGGTGGATGGGTGGTGAGGAGAGTGCGGTGACGGGTGGTGAGGGAAGTGGGTGGACGGGTGGGGAGGAGGGCGGGTGATGGGGGGGAGGGGGGCGGGGGTGGAAGTGCGGTGGCGGGTGCGTGAGAAAGGCATTGTGTCTTCAACTGATGAAGCAACCATAAAAGTTAAATAAATAAATAAACCTGGATCACAGTAGAGGTGCCCGGAACTCTGGTCCAGTGAAGGTGCCCAGATTCTGGACCCGTGGGTCCCAGATCTGGACCACAGTAGGGTGCCAGACAGTAGAGGTTTTTGCGTGCTGGGCTGAGGGAAGGCTATAAACAAAGATCACTCTTTATATTACGTCCAACACACATGCAACCTTCCCTCTCGCAGTGACCCTCTTTCCCTCTCCACCCCCTTCTGACAAGCTGGGTGCGAGGGGGTGCGTACCCCTCACTACAACGATAACAACTTGACCCCTCAACCGTTTTCATGCTTATGTCTCCTCACACAAACATTTTGGACTCATTCTTTATAAAGTTAATCTTGATACTTTACTTTCATTTTATAATACACAAAACAATTATTTTTATTTCGTATAAAGGACTGAGACTAATACTATATATGCAGTGTATGTCTCTTCAATTACTTTAAAAACGTAACTCCCAAGATTATATACATGTAACCAAGACCATAAATGTTATCAGTAGCGCCACAAGGCTATGTAAGGATGAGAGAAGTTTACACCCAGATGTGTATTTGTATATATGCTGAGAGTTTACTGTAATCCTTATTTTAGGGATCAACGTATTCTTGACCGGTGACATGACCCTCGTATAGTTGACATGCTTCAAATATAATAGAGCAAGCAAACAGCTGCGGTAGCTGGTGAACCCAGCTGTACGACCCTAACTGTGGTTCTCATTATATGCTGAGATATCTCACTTTCATTGTATGTCATGATAACCTTCCTGTGAGGGTATGTCATGATAACCTTCCTGTGTGATGGTATGTCATGATAACCTTCCTGTGTGATAAGTATGTGTTGATAACCTTTCTGTGTGATGTTATGTCATGATAACCTTCCTGTGTGATGGTATGTCATGATAACCTTCCTGTGTGATGTTATGTCATGATAACCTTCCTGTGTGATGGTATGTCATGATAACCTTCCTGTGTGATGGTATGTCATGATAACCTTCCTGTGTGATGTGTATGTCATGATAACCTTCCTGTGTGATGGTATGTCATGATAACCTTCCTGTGTGATGGTATGTCATGATAACCTTCCTGTGTGATGGTATGTCATAATAACCTTCCTGTGTGATGGGTATGTCATGATAACCTTCCTGTGTGATGGTATGTCATGACAACCTTCCTGTGTGATGGTATGTCATGACAACCTTCCTGTGTGATGGTATGTCATGATAACCTTCCTGTGTGATGGTATGTTATGATAACCTTCCTGTGTGATAGGATGTATGATAACCTTCCTGTGTGATGGCATGTCATGATAACCTTCCTGTGTGATGAGTATGTCATTAACCTTCCTGTGTGATGGTATGTCAGACAACCTTCCTGTGTGATGGGTATGTCATGATAACCTTCCTGTGTGATAGTATGTCATGACAACCTTCCTTGTGATGGTATGTCGACAACCTTCCTGTGTGATGGTATGTCATGATAACCTTCCTGTGTGATGGGTATGTCATGATAACCTTCCTGTGTGATGGGTATGTTATGATAACCTTCCTGTGTGATGGGTATGTCATGATAACCTTCCTGTGTGATGGGTATGTTATGATAACCTTCCTGTGTGATGGGTATGTCATGATAACCTTCCTGTGTGATGGGTATGTTATGATAACCTTCCTGTGTGATGAGTATGTCATGATAACCTTCCTGTGTGATGGGTATGTCATGACAACCTTCCTGTGTGATGGGTATGTCATGATAACCTTCCTGTGTGATGGGTATGTCATGATAACCTTCCTGTGTGATGGGTATGTTATGATAACCTTCCTGTGTGATGGGTATGTCATGATAACCTTCCTGTGTGATGGGTATGTCATGATAACCTTCCTGTGTGATGGTATGTTATGATAACCTTCTTGTGTGATGGTATGTTATGATAACCTTCCGTGATGGATGTATTAACCCCTGGGGTTG
>WNWK01022981.1:0-2500 GCA_009830355.1 Cherax destructor
ATTAAAAAATTACAATTACATCAGTCAAATGCGTCAGTAGACATGATCTGAACCTCCATTATCAAACTTAAGTGACAGATTAGGCAAAAAGAAAAGAAAAACGCTACTTCTGTATAGTCATACTGTGAGGAAAGTATTGGCAACGGATCAGAAGATATGGCTGAAAAAAATATGGCCAGGAACTTATGTTGAATGACAGGAAATTTATTGAAGAACTTGATAAAGGTTCCATTAAGTAATTCCTGTAGAAGTAAGTCAGCTGGTTCCATTAAGTAATTCCTGTAGCAGTAAGTCAGCTGGTTCCATTAAGTAATTCCTGTAGAAGTAAGTCAGCTGGTTCCATTAAGTAATTCCTGTAGCAGTAAGTCAGCTGGTTCCATTAAGTTATTCCTGTAGCAGTAAGTCAGGTGCCGGAAATGAGAAGATGAAGCCTTGCCTCATGGTGCTTCTAACCACATAATTAAAAAGATATAAAAGTTATGGACAAAACAAATGAAATGTAAACAGAATTTTGTGCTCTATGTTGGTGATTTATATATGATTTTAAGGCAGGACAAATACAGAATTAGTTATTTATAAAACAAAATTATTCAACATAATTTTTAGACATTTTTTGCAGTCTATTGTGAACATTCCTGCTTAGTTAAATAAATAATATTACTTCATTAGATTCAACTAGTTTCCAGTTGTAAAACCATTTTGAGTGTTACGTTTGACTAAGAATTATTAAAGTTCTTTACCGAACCAAGATACAATGTTCTTAACTACAATCTTTAACTACAAAGGTTCAATAATTCAGCTTATCAACGGGTTTTATACAATTTACATCTAAATTCTGGATACGTTCCTGTTTTACTATCGTTCCTTTACTATGACGACCGAAACTGTTCGCGTAATTCAAGGAGAGTAAAGACAAGTGTGAAGGATCCTTATGGCCAGTGCAAGTATGACCAGAAGACGACTTCACTAGGATTAATAACCCGGACCTTTAAGTAATAAAAGACAGAGACACCCTGACAATCTTATTTCCGTTGGAGTCATTTGATTCTTATCATGAGGCTGAAAGCTACTACACTGTGCTTCCTCCAGATACTGCTAAATGACTACAGCAACGTGTTGGGTTCGATTCCCGGCGGGTGGAAACATTTCGACGTGTTTCCTTACACCTGTTGTCATGTTCACCTAGCAACAAATAGGTACCTGGGTTGTTAGTCGACTGGTGTGGGTCGCATCCTGGGGGACAAGATTAAGGACCCCAATGGAAATAAGACAGTCCTCGATGACGCACTGACTTTCTTGGGTTATCCTGGGTGGCTAACCCTCAGGGGTTAAAAATCCGAAGAAATCTTATCTTATCTTATCTTGCGCAGGTCTTTCAGATGTGAGCTGAAGACACTATCACTGGTGTTACGAGCCCTCACAGTACGAGCCCTCACACTACGAGCCCTCACACTACGAGCCCTCACACTCAGGGTGGTGAGGAAGATCCCACAGGTTGGGTCAGAACTACGATACTGCGACCTTCACCTTATCAAAAAGTGTGTGGGTAACTGTGGCATATATTGATAGGTAAACAATTTGTGTTTGCCTCACCTCTTGGCCTGCCCTTCATGGGCTTACCATACCTGAGTGGAACTCCATCACATAAATTCCGGCTGGTGGCTTTCCTTCAGTCTCCAGCGTCGAGGATTAAAGAGCATATATAATAGAGAGCATATATAATAAAGAGCATATATAAACAGAGGACATTTATACAATCGAAGATATGCAGAAAAAAATATACCGAAAATTGGAAGTACTGAATATACAGTAATAATACCAGACATCAACCTTACAAAGCTGGCAGCAACCTTACAAAGCTGGCAGCAACCTTACAAAGCTGGCAGCAACCTTACAAAGTTGGCAGCAACCTTACAAAGCTGGCAGCAACCTTACAAAGCTGGCAGCAACCTTACAAAGCTGGCAGCAACCTTACAAAGCTGGCAGCAATCTTACAAAGTTGGCAGCAACCTTACAAAGCTGGCAGCAACCTTACAAAGCTGGCAGCAACCTTACAAAGCTTGCAGCAACCTTACAAAGCTGGCAGCAACCTTACAAAGCTGGCAGCAACCTTACAAAGCTGGCAGCAACCTTACAAATCTGGCAGCAATCTTACAAAGTTGGCAGCAACCTTACAAAGCTGGCAGCAACGTTACAAAGCTGGCAGCAACCTTACAAAGCTTGCAGCAACCTTACAAAGCTGGCAGCAACCTTACAAAGGTGGCAGCAACCTTACAAAGCTGGCAGCAACCTTACAAAGTTAGCAGCAACCTTACAAAGTTGGCAGCAACCTTACAAAGTTGGCAGCAACCTTACAAAGTTGGCAGCAACCTTACAAAGTTGGCAGCAACCTTACAAAGCTGGCAGCAACCTTACAAAGCTTGCAGCAACCTTACAACGTTGGCAGCAACCTTACAACGTTGGCAGCAACCTTACAAAGTTGGCAGCAATCTTACAAAGC
>WNWK01022981.1:7500-31706 GCA_009830355.1 Cherax destructor
AGCCAAGGTAGATGAATGTGTAGTCCACACAATATATATATATATATATATATATATATATATTTCGTGCCGATTAGGTAAAACTTGCGATTTTGGCTTAAATAGCAACGCTCACCTTGCCATATAAGACATGTGAAAATTTGTGTATGCAATAATTTCGCCAAAATCATTCTGAACATAACGAGAAAAATATATTTCATTGTGTTTGTTCATTATTAAATTAATGTTAACGTATCTAAAATATATTTAGTTGGGTTAGGCTAAATTAAATTGCGCTTGTTGTAATAAGGTTAGGTAGGTTTTCAAAGTTTCTCTTGATACAAAATTATAAATTCTTACATTAACATAAATGAAAAAATATATCTTTAAACGTATAAGAGAAAATTTTAAAGGACTTAATTTTAGATGAGTTCTTGCTAATTGACCAGTTTTACCTAATCGGCACGACATATATATATATATATATATATATATATATATATATATATATATATATATATATATATATATATATATATATATATATATATATATATGCAAATATCACAAATCAAGCTATACAAGATGCAAAACAATAAGAATAATAATAATACTAGATTTAGACATGGTACAATGATACATAGAGGATGTATTCGCTAGAGTGAAGGAGGGAGAGAGAAGGTAACAGGAAGTGCCCCCAGGCATACCAGTGCCCATAGCCAGAAGGATGAATATAATAGCATTAGAAAAATCCCACAAGCATTGATATTGTAATAGTAGCCTAAACGAAAGTAACGTGGCAATAATAAAAAATTCGGCCAGACTCCGCAATGACATAAGTAATTTTACATACATAATTATATTGAAGTCACTGGCAATTATGGAGTAACCATCCACGCGGAACATATAAAGGGAAGACTTCTTAAAAATATACAAAGGAAACGAGACTCATTAATATAAACTTATTTAAAGAGAGAGGCATCTGTAATTAGAAGGAAGATGGCCACAGTTATTCATCCGACATGATTCTGAGGCAAACTCTGGTTCAACCTTCAGAAACTGCAGGAAAAATTGGCCCTAATTCCTAAGTGTGGCACTACATTTAAGACAATTTAATGCATTCGCATAAGAGCCCAATTTTTGACTGTACTATTGCCTCTACTAAAAAGGCATCTAATTTGAAATATACTTAAATAATGTAGGAGATTGTGAATATTCACTTTAATGAGTGACGTGAAAAACCAAACTTACTAAATAAATGAGAAGTAGTGAAATATAATTACGATGATTGAAAATGAGATAGTGAAGGTCAGTAAGATTATTTATTGAAGGTTCAAAACACCGTCTTCTGAGTCCTTGGTTTGTAAATAGTGCTAGAAGGAGAGAGAGATAATATTACGGAGAATATATATTTGATAAGAAAAGAGTAGGAGAAAATGCAATAAGAGCCCAACAAAAGAAAAAAAGAATAAATGGAGTGATGAATGAAGGAGATAGGAAGTTTGGGAAGAACTGCACTTTCTTGTGGCTGGATTCAATGACGACTTCACAATTATATATTGGAGTGGCTTCATGTGGCAGTCTGGCTGGAAGGAGGGTAAGCCACGGTGACTTTATTATTATTAGTATTGCTTTTATTGTTATCATTACTTTTATTATTATTATTCATTAATATAATAATTTTTATTTATTATTATTATTATTTATTTATTGAGGTTTTGGGGGCAGATGGAGATTATGTTTATTTCAATATCCCTTGGATACCCCTGGCGCCACCCTGGATACCCTTGGCGCCACTCTGGGCTGAATTTTAAATCAGAATGAAAGATATACTGAGCGTGTGAATGGATATTTTCTGAAAGGAAATTTGCATGAGTTTTACGAAGGATACGCGGGAAAAATGAAGAAGGGGCATGGAGAATGTCTGAGGTGGAACACTGTATGAAGAGTGGAAGAGAGAAGAGGAGCATTGAGACTTTGAATTAACTCAACTGTTGCATGCAAAGAGTACGTCACCTTATTCGGAGCATGTTAAACACACCCACATAGGTTGGTGAGTAGTAGTAGAGAGTTCTTCTGTATGGCTCGGAAGTAGATACTTCCGGTCTGCTCCCACTTCCGGTCGGTCCACCCCCACTCCCGGTCTGTCCAACCCCCACTTCCGGTTTCCTTTTTTTTTTTTCATCCTGAGCAGCCCCCACAAACCCCCATCACCCCCCTGAGCCCCTTATCCCTGAGCGGTCTCCTTCCGCGCGCTCGAGCCCCCTGCCGCGCCCGCCCGCCCCGCCCCTTGCCCTTCCGCGCGCTCGCGCCCCGCGCCCCGCCGCGCCCCTTGCCCGCGCCCGGCCCCTCGCTGCCTTCTGCTGCGGATCGCCCCCGCTCCTCGATTTTTTCGATTTTTTTTTTTTTCATTTTTTCAAATTTTTCATTTTTTCAATATTACTTCTGATATTTTTTACTTGACCTCTATGGAGAGTCAGAGATATGGTAACTACCTATGGGGTAGAAATGTTCTCGATTTCAATAAAAAGAACGAAAAGACTCATTTTTCAATATTCTATCATTCCTCCATCTCCTTGGATCAAGTTCCTTATGGGGTATAATATTTCACAGTTTACTAATTCATCAGAAAAGACACCCTATAGGGTCTCTCTTTAAGTAAATTGAATTAAGACTTACCTACTTTGGAATTTCATCAAATTCACTTCCATCTCCCCCAAAACCCCTGATCCACTTCCTTGGTTCAAGATCACCCATCTCCCGCACACACCCTCTTGGTGGTCAGTGACGTCACAATATTTCCTCAGACAAGCTTAAACATGAGAAGAGTACAACAAGTTCAATCAAGCGAGCCCAGGTGTGGTGTGACGTCACAATATTTCCTCGAATCAAGTTTTTGTATAACCCCCTATGGTGTCTCTTTTTTAAGTTAAAAGAATTTATTGTAGGTTAACACTAATACACATTTTTTCATCATTTATTTATTTTATTAATACATATACATTTTCGGCTGAGTAAAAAGATACATTTTTTCAGTCTTACATTAACATTTTTCAGGTATCAATAAAAAGTCCCCATACGGGTAAGTCAAGTCATTGACTAAAATGAACATAACACGAATTAAGATTTCAGATAACAAATAAAAAAGGTACATTTCAATCTCTGAGCAGGCCCCCACCCCAGCGCCTGAGGTCACGACCTCACCTACTCTCTACCACACACACACACACACACACACACACCAATCTCCCACCCATCACAGGCCCACCCCAGCGCCTGAGGCCATGACCTCACCTGCTCTCTCTCTCTCCACCTCATACACACATACGCGCGCGCACACACACACACACACACACACACACACACATACACACACAAACACACCACCCATTACCCCATCACTCATCTCAATTTTTTCCAGTTTTACTAATTCATCCAAAAAGCCACATCCGCCTCCACAGAACATACACACATTTTATACTCAATATAACCAAGAAATACATTGGAACACCTCCAAAACACTCTTATACATCATTTGAATACCTCCAAAACATCATTGAATACTGTGAAAACGACATTGAATACTATCAAATAACATTTAAAACACCTCTAACTCATACACCAAACTATACTCGCTCCAAAATCACTCATCTCAATTTTTTTCCAGTTTTACTAATTCATCCAAAAAAAGATCATTTAACCTATGAATACTTTCACTAAGATCACATTTTTACACATTCCCCCAAAACACCATTGAACACCACCAAAACGCCATTGAATGCACCCAAAACACTATTGAACACCACCAAAACACCATCAAACTTTCCCTCAAAACACTATAACCAACTTTTTAAGATGACAAAATCACTATTTAAGTACACTCATCCCAATATTTTTCCCCGTTTTACTAATTCATCAAAAAAAAAAAAGTAATCACTAAAACACACTTTCAAAAACACAATCACCATTGAACACCGCCAAAAACACCTTTGAATACCCCATACAGCAACAATGAATACTCCCAAAACACCATTTGAATACTCCCGAAACAATATATAACATTCAACCTAACCTAACCTAACAACATCTAACGTAACAAAAAAATAACATCTAACCTAACAACTTAACCATCAAAACATCATTGAATACCATCAAAACACTTCAAAATCACTCTCATGCATCATTTGAACACCTTCAACTAACACCTGAGACATCAACAAAACCTATACAAGACATAATCCCAATATTTCCTCTCTTTATGTTAAAATGAGCTAAAATACTCCAACTAAGACATATCATAATCACATTTTTTATAAACATCCCCTCAAATCATTATAACCAACTTTATAAGATCATTAATCTCAATCCACTAAGATCACTCATTTCAATTTTTTCCCGTTTTACTAATTCATCAAAGAAAAGACAAACCCATATCCAAAGAACATTTTTTCATATACATTCCCTCGTATCACCAACCGAGAACACTATTACTGATTTTTCCTCGTTTTACTATTTCATCCAAAAAAGATCATTAGGACAAAGATCACTAAAACTATGAATACTTTTTACTAATGGAACACTTCCAAACAACATTAGAACATTTCCAAATTACATTAGAAAATTCCCAGGTTACTTTGAACACATCCAATACAATATTAGAACACTCCCAAATTACTTTGAGCACATCCAAAACAATATTAGAACACCCTCAGATTACTTCCAAACAATATTAGATCTCCATCAAAAACACTCTTATACCTCATTTGAACACCACCAAATCACTCTTGTACATCATATGAACACCTTCAAAAACACTATCAAACAGCTCAAATAACATTTAACCTAACCTAACTTTAACTTCAAAACACTCTAAAACATGACACACCACCAACCAACTAAGACATATCATATTCCCATTTTTACAAAAATCTCCTCAAATCACTCAAAATCACCATTGAATACTTCCAAGACATCATCAAACTTTCCCTCAAAACATTCCCTCAAAACACTCCAACCAAGATCACTACTTACCTCCAACTCGGATAAAACATGATCACAAAAATACATGAACATAATCCTATCGCAAAAAACACAAAACACACTTTCAAAAAAAAAAACACAACGCCTTGACCACCAAAACACTCTTATACATCATTTGATTACTCCCAAAACACCATTTGAATACTCCCGAAACAATATATAACATTTAACCTAACCTAACCTAACAACATCTAACCTAACCAAAAAATAGCATCTAATCTAACAACTTAACCTTCAAAAACACTATCAAACACCACAAATAACATTTAACCTAACCTAACCTAACAACATCTAACCTAACCAAAAAATAGCATCTAATCTAACAACTTAACCTTCAAAAACACTATCAAACACCACAAATAACATTTATCCTAACCTAACTTATCCTTCAAATCACTCGTTCACCATTTGAACACCTTCAACTAACACAGACATACACCCTCCAACTAAGTCATGGAACATTATCAAAAAACTAAGACACCTTCAACTAACCCTGAGACATCAACAAAACCTATACAAGACATATTCACCAATCTTATACCTGACATGACCATATCCAACATCTAAGACAAATAAAAAATCTAACTCATATACACAATATAATATATAACTGCAAAATACCATGTCACGATCACCACCAACTATAACATATCATGTACCCAAAAAATCTAAGAAACACCAAAACTAAGACATACACTTCCAACTATATCATGACATGAACACACAACCAACTTATACACGACCTAATCACAACAAAACTTAAGACATGAAACATATACACAAAATAAGGCATAAACACAAATATTCTAAGATCCACCAACTAAGACATAATATGAACCCACAAACAAATTTAAACCATCAGTCAGGTCAAAAAATCTAAGACACAGACACCACCAACTAAGATATATACACAAAATAAGACATAGGCACAAAAACACCATAATCACATGATAACCATAAAATCTAAGACATATTAAAAAAATCTAAGAGATGCACACAAAAATAAGATAGACACCACCAACTAATATGCGACATAAACACAAAATTTTAAAACATGTAACATTAAAAATCTATGACATAATAAAATATTCTATGATATATAAACAAAATAAGACATGATCACTATAACATGCACCCCAAACTTATACACGTCATGATCACAAACAAATTTAAGACATGAGTCATACATAGTACACTATCTACCAAAAATAGAAAACTATCACTTGATCACATAAAAAATTGACTTACAATCACTTAAGTCATATGAAAACATAAACATAAGTCATATGATGACAAAATTTTACACAAATTTCATGAGTATTACACCAAGATCACTAGCTCATGTACACTTATAACATGAGAGCCACAATCTATAAACACTACTCATTCACCATCCTAACCACTAAATCTGCGCACGATCACTTAAGACATACAACAACTAAAAAATATTAACACAACTTTGCCCACCAAAGATAAGTTATAACCTCCATAACACAAAACTGATTTACACTTTTCTCAAACTGAATATTCATACCACATTTTTCATTTATTATCTATGTACATATCACATTTTTCATCCACATCTTCCCTAAACCATCCTTCCTGGAATATTATAAAAAACTAAGACACCTTCAACTATCACCTGAGTCATTTTCAAAACTAACACAGACATACACCCTCCAACTAAGTCATGCTCAAAAACCACTAAAATCGCTAAAACTATGAATACTTTTTACTATTGGAACACTTCCAAACAATATTGGAACATTTCCAAATTACATTAGAACACTCCCAAATTACTTTGAACACATCCAAACAAATATTAGAAAACTCCCAAATAACATTTGACATCTCTAACTCACCCGCCAAATTACATTCTCAATCACATTTACACACATTTCATTAACTGAAATTACATCTCACTCATCAAACTACACACTCACCCCAAATCCACTAACCTACAACTAAGCCATGAGACATAAGCAAAAACTAAGACATATTCAAAATCTAAGAAATAAACACAAAATAAGACATATCACGAACACTATAATATACCCAAAAATTTAAGTCATTTACACAAAATACGATAAAAGCACAAAAAAAAATACCACGACACAATTCACCACCAACCAACTATAACATATCATCACACCAAAAATATAAGAACCACAAGCTACAACATATCATCACACCCAAAAAATATAGGATCCACCAAACTATATTATATCATTACATCCAAAAAATATAAAAAAACACCAAGACAGATGAACACATACAACTAAGACATGAGACATTACCAAAACTAACACACACCTCCAACTAATCCATAACATGTACGCCAAATCTAAGACATACACCTACAACTAAGGCGTGAGACATAACCAAAATTCTAAAACATATTCACAAAAATACCAGGGCACGATCACCATCAACTATAACATATCATGTACCCAAAAAAAAAAAATCTAAGAATCACCAAAACTAAGACATACACTTCCAACTATGACATGACATGTACACACAACCAACTTATACATGACCTAATCACAACATATACACAAAATAAGACATAAGCACAAATATTCTAAGATCCACCAACTAAGACATAATATGAACCCACAAACAAATTTAAAACCATCAGTCAGGTCAAAAATCTAAGACACAGACACCACCAACTAAGACATATACACAAAATAAGACATAGGCACAAAAACACCATAATCACAACATATTTAAGACATAAGACATGATATACATAAAATCTAAGACATAATAAAAAATAATCTAAGAGATCTACACAAAAATAAGATAGACACCACCAACTAATACGCGACATAATCACAAAAATTTAAGACATGTAACGTATTAAAAATCTATGACATAATAAAATATTCAGTATGAGAAATCGTGCGCAGATTTAGTGGTTAGGATGGTGAATGAGTAGTGTTTATAGATTGTGACTCTCATGTTATAAGTGTACATGAGCTAGTGATCTTGGTGTAATACTCATGAAATTTGTGTAAAATTTTGTCATCATATGACTTATGTTTATGTTTTCATATGACTTAAGTGATTGTAAGTCAATTTTTATGTGATCAAGTGATAGTTTTCTATTTTTGGTAGATAGTGTACTATGTATGAGTCATGTCTTAAATTTGTTTGTGATCATGACGTGTATAAGTTTGGGGTGCATGTTATAGTGATCATGTCTTATTTTGTTTATATATCATAGAATATTTTATTATGTCATAGATTTTTAATGTTACATGTTTTAAAATTTTGTGTTTATGTCGCATATTAGTTGGTGGTGTCTATCTTATTTTTGTGTGCATCTCTTAGATTTTTTTAATATGTCTTAGATTTTATGGTTATCATGTGATTATGGTGTTTTTGTGACTATGTCTTATTTTGTGTATATATCTTAGTTGGTGGTGTCTGTGTCTTAGATTTTTTGACCTGACTGATGGTTTAAATTTGTTTGTGGGTTCATATTATGTCTTAGTTGGTGGATCTTAGAATATTTGTGTTTATGCCTTATTTTGTGTATATGTTTCATGTCTTAAGTTTGTTGTGATTAGGTCGTGTATAAGTTGGTTGTGTGTTCATGTCATGATATAGTTGGAAGTGTATGTCTTAGTTTTGGTGTTTCTTAGATTTTTTTGGGTACATGATATGTTATAGTTGGTGGTGATCGTGACATGGTATTTTGCAGTTATATATTATATTGTGTATATGAGTTAGATTTTTTATTTGTCTTAGATGTTGGATATGGGTCATGTCAGGTATAAGATTGGTGAATATGTCTTGTATAGGTTTTGTTGATGTCTCAGGTGTTAGTTGAAGGTGTCTTAGTTTTTTGATAATGTTCCATGACTTAGTTGGAGGGTGTATGTCTGTGTTAGTTGAAGGTGTTCAAATGGTGAACGAGTGATTTGAAGGATAAGTTAGGTTAGGATAAATGTTATTTGTGGTGTTTGATAGTGTTTTTGAAGGTTAAGTTGTTAGATTAGATGCTATTTTTTTGGTTAGGTTAGGTTAGGTTAAATGTTATTTGTGGTGTTTGATAGTGTTTTTGAAGGTTAAGTTGTTAGATTAGATGCTATTTTTTTGGTTAGGTTAGATGTTGTTAGGTTAGGTTAGGTTAAATGTTATATATTGTTTCGGGAGTATTCAAATGGTGTTTTGGGAGTAATCAAATGATGTATAAGAGTGTTTTGGTGGTCAAGGCGTTGTGTTTTTTTTTTTTTTTGAAAGTGTGTTTTGTGTTTTTTGCGATAGGATTATGTTCATGTATTTTTTGTGATCATGTTTTATCCGAGTTGGAGGTAAGTAGTGATCTTGGTTGGAGTGTTTTTAAGGAATGTTTTGAGGGAAAGTTTGATGATGTCTTGGAAGTATTAAATGGTGATTTTGAGTGATTTGAGGAGATTTTTGTAAAAATGGGAATATGATATGTCTTAGTTGGTTGGTGGTGTGTCATGTTTTAGAGTGTTTTGAAGTTAAAGTTAGGTTAGGTTAAATGTTATTTGAGCTGTTTGATAGTGTTTTTGAAGGTGTTCATATGATGTACAAGAGTGATTTAGTGGTGTTCAAATGAGGTATAAGAGTGTTTTTGATGGAGATCTAATATTGTTTGGAAGTAATCTGAGGGTGTTCTAATATTGTTTTGGATGTGCTCAAAGTAATCTGGGAGTGTTCTAATATTGTATTGGATGTGTTCAAAGTAACCTGGGAATTTTCTAATGTAATTTGGAAATGTTCTAATGTTGTTTGGAAGTGTTCCATTAGTAAAGAGTATTCATAGTTTTAGCGATCTTTGTCCTAATGATCTTTTTTGGATGAAATAGTAAAACGAGGAAAAATCAGTAATAGTGTTCTCGGTTGGTGATACGAGGGAATGTATATGAAAAAATGTTCTTTGGATATGGGTTTGTCTTTTCTTTGATGAATTAGTAAAACGGGAAAAAATTGAAATGAGTGATCTTAGTGGATTGAGATTAATGATCTTATAAAGTTGGTTATAATGATTTGAGGGGATGTTTATAAAAATGTGATTATGATATGTCTTAGTTGGAGTATTTTAGCTCATTTTAACATAAAGAGAGGAAATATTGGGATTATGTCTTGTATAGGTTTTGTTGATGTCTCAGGTGTTAGTTGAAGGTGTTCAAATGATGCATGAGAGTGATTTTGAAGTGTTTTGATGGTATTCAATGATGTTTTGATGGTTAAATTGTTAGGTTAGATGTTATTTTTTTGTTACGTTAGATGTTGTTAGGTTAGGTTAGGTTGAATGTTATATATTGTTTCGGGAGTATTCAAATGGTGTTTTGGGAGTATTCATTGTTGCTGTATGGGGTATTCAAAGGTGTTTTTGGCGGTGTTCAATGGTGATTGTGTTTTTGAAAGTGTGTTTTAGTGATTACTTTTTTTTTGATGAATTAGTAAAACGGGGAAAAATATTGGGATGAGTGTACTTAGATAGTGATTTTGTCATCCTAAAAAGTTGGTTATAGTGTTTTGAGGGAAAGTTTGATGGTGTTTTGGTGGTGTTCAATAGTGTTTTGGGTGCATTCAATGGCGTTTTGGTGGTGTTCAATGGTGTTTTGGGGGAATGTGTAAAAATGTGATCTTAGTGAAAGTATTCATAGGTTAAATGATCTTTTTTTTTGGATGAATTAGTAAAACTGGAAAAAAATTGAGATGAGTGATTTTGGAGCGAGTGTAGTTTGGTGTATGAGTTAGAGGTGTTTTAAATGTTATTTGATAGTATTCAATGTCGTTTTCACAGTATTCAATGATGTTTTGGAGGTATTCAAATGATGTATAAGAGTGTTTTGGAGGTGTTCCAATGTATTTCTTGGTTATATTGAGTATAAAATGTGTGTATGTTCTGTGGAGGCGGATGTGGCTTTTTTGGATGAATTAGTAAAACTGGAAAAAATTGAGATGAGTGATGGGGTAATAGGTGGTGTGTTTGTGTGTGTATGTGTGTGTGTGTGTGTGTGTGTGTGTGTGTGTGGCGCGCGCGTATGTGTGTATGAGGTGGAGAGAGAGAGAGCAGGTGAGGTCATGGCCTCAGGCGCTGGGGTGGGCCTGTGATGGGTGGGAGATTGGTGTGTGTGTGTGTGTGTGTGTGGTAGAGAGTAGGTGAGGTCGTGACCTCAGGCGCTGGGGTGGGGGCCTGCTCAGAGATTGAAATGTACCTTTTTTATTTGTTATCTGAAATCTTAATTCGTGTTATGTTCATTTTAGTCAATGACTTGACTTACCCGTATGGGGACTTTTTATTGATACCTGAAAAATGTTAATGTAAGACTGAAAAAATGTATCTTTTTACTCAGCCGAAAATGTATATGTATTAATAAAATAAATAAATGATGAAAAAATGTGTATTAGTGTTAACCTACAATAAATTCTTTTAACTTAAAAAAGAGACCCCATAGGGGGTTATACAAAAACTTGATTCGAGGAAATATTGTGACGTCACACCACACCTGGGCTCGCTTGATTGAACTTGTTGTACTCTTCTCATGTTTAAGCTTGTCCGAGGAAATATTGTGACGTCACTGACCACCAAGAGGGTGTGTCGGGAGATGGGTGATCTTGAACCAAGGAAGTGGATCAGGGTTTTGGGGGAGATGGAAGTGAATTTGATGAAATTCCAAAGTAGGTAAGTCTTAATTCAATTTACTTAAAGAGAGACCCTATAGGGTGTCTTTTCTGATGAATTAGTAAACTGTGAAATATTATACCCCATAAGGAACTTGATCCAAGGAGATGGAGGAATGATAGAATATTGAAAAATGAGTCTTTTCGTTCTTTTTATTGAAATCGAGAACATTTCTACCCCATAGGTAGTTACCATATCTCTGACTCTCCATAGAGGTCAAGTAAAAATATCAGAAGTAATATTGAAAAAATTAAAAATTTGAAAAAAGGAAAAAAAAAAAATCGAAAAAATCGAGGAGCGGGGCGATCCGCAGCAGAAGGCAGCGAGGGCCGGGCGCGGAAGGGGCGCGGCGGCGCGGCGCGAGCGCGCGGAAGGGCAAGGGCGGGCGGGCGGGCGCGGCAGGGGGTGGGCTCGAGCCGCGGAAGGAGACCGCTCAGGGATAAGGGGCTCAGGGGGTGATGGGGGTTTGTGGGGGCTGCTCAGGATGAAAAAAAAAAAAAAGGAAACCGGAAGTGGGGGTTGGACAGACCGGGAGTGGGGGTGGACCGACCAAAGTGGGAGCAGACCGGAAGTATCTACTTCCGAGCCATACAGAAGAACTCTCTACTACTCCTCACCAACCAGCGAACCATCTTGTTAAGGATTTGGTGATCCGGGCCCCATCATCAGATCAACAACTTGGTTCAGCCAATCATAATGTGGGTCTGGCAATGGTAAAGGTGACGTGGATTCCACTCACATGTTTACCATTGTCATTCCCACCCTGAGCTGGTTGTTGCACGGTCGTCTCTGTCTCTTGGCTGTTGTTTTGCCTTGACTACCGTGGCGTGCACTAATGCACTATTGTATATAGTGTATATAGTTGTTCAAAACTGTAAATACTTGGTGAAGGAAAAAACAAACTCAGATATATAATTGCTTGGTGAAGGAAAAATACAATCCAAAGCATTTTCTACTGTTTCTTTGCTCCAAGCTCCCTTTTACACTCAGGATAACAGGCCTTAGAACCTGAGGTTGTAATATCAATTATACAAAACCAGTAACAATAAAAGAAGATATACTAGAAATTAGGTAAAGTGAGTTATTTAGATTAACACTAAAAAGAGGATCAGATCACAGTAATAGGTACATGCATGTTAGCTATACAAGAAATCACTCTCCTCCCTATTGTAGCTACATTCATTAGGTATCTTTTGGCTCTCTTCCTGAACTGGCTCTTGCTATGACAGGCACTCCATTTCTTTTCTTTTATTGCTGCACAATAAAAGATATTTGAAGCCTGACCACTCACGGTGGGTACTACAAAGTTGTGTTCCCTTCCCTTAGGACTATATTTGTTTTGGTTCCCAGCCTTGACAAACTTGTCAACAAAGATATTCTGCACATCCTCTCCAGGTATACACTGCTTGTGCACAATTTTATGAACTTCAGTTGTTTTACTCTGTCTTCAGCATTCAGCATATCCAGTTGTTGTAATTCATCCTGGCCTACATGCTCTCTTGGACCCAGGTCCAGGATGAATCTCACCATTTTGTTCAGGGTGATTTGTAGTCTATCTTTCAGTATTTTTGTTAAGCTAGAGTATCATGAAGAGCAATAGTATATAATACATTGAATAAGTGCTAGACATAGGGTCCTGCGAGCCTCAGTTGGTAGACACTGCGCCTGTCTGTAGAGGAACGTTAGTCTGGCATTTGCTTTCTTTACTACACTGTTTCCTATCAATTTTCCTGACATGCATGGGTCAAAGGGGATTTCCAGATATTTTACTGAAGATGCTAAAGTGGTGGGTTCCCCATTGCACTGGACATAACAAATATTTAACTTTTTCAGTTTCATTTTCGTGCCAAAGATCACTGTTGTCTGCGTACAACAGACATACCCTCACTTGACACTGATGGGCATGTCATTCATAAAACAGGAACAATAAGGGACCCTGAATAGTACCTCGAGAACCACACATGCTATCGCTAGGGTTCTGATCTTGACATTTTGTGTCCTGTTGTTCAGGTAGGACTTAAACCAGTCTACAGAATCAATGCCGATAGCTTGTATTTTCTCATATAATATATTATGATTGACCGTATTAAAAGGCCTTTTGCAAGTCTATGGTTACCATACCTATGAGATTCCACAGCTATATTTGAGTTCTCAGGTAGTCCATCAGATTAATTAGGGAGACGTTAGTTGAGTAAGATTTAAAACCTGACTGGTAACTATTAACAATGTTTTTGTCATTACGATACCCAACTACTTGACAGTATACCGCCTTCTCTAGAATATTGGACATCACACTGAGTATACTGTCCTATAATTGCTGACATCAGATCTACTATTTTTCTTGAAGACAGGAGTAACTCTGGCCTCCTTGAACCCCTCTGGGACGGAATTAGTGGTGAGGGACAAATTTATTATGTGGCCAATGGGGATTGCCCACATAATAATGATGGAAAATAGGAGGCGGTAACTGAATGTGTCACCACATTGCCTGTGACATGTATCATCAAATAATGTACGTCTCCCAATGTGTATTGAACTCCATACAATAGGTAAGGTAGCTAGTTATTGGCCAACGTTACTTTGCCTTCCTGTTAGGAGGTGTTAGGATACATCACCATGGAATAAATGGGTGTCTTATTTTTATAACTTTGTGTTAAACGTAAAGTTAGTAGCAAAAACAAAATATTTAAGTCGTCTCATTTTCACACAGTCCTCATAAATTGCCAGTGTTACTGGCTTAAATTTTCATAACATATATTCAGGAACTATTGTTCCTAATGAGGTAGGGGTCCCATGTAGGGTCCCATGTAGGGTCCATGTAGGGTCCCATGTAGGGTCCCGAAGTGAGGTGGGGAGCTGAGACGGTGGCCATTGATGGAGCAACATTGTATGTGACCCCACTGTCTAAGAAGTAAACATGTCTCCAAGAAACAAGAGTTCTCCCCAGTTATGTGGGTGGAAGGTTGCTTCAAGAGTTCTCCCCAGTTATGTGGGTGGAAGGTTGCTTCAAGAGTTCTCCCCAGTTATGTGGGTGGAAGGTTACTCAAGAGTTCTCCCCAGTTATGTGGGTGGAAGGTTGCTTCTAGAGTTCTCCCCAGTTATGTGGGTGGAAGATTACTTCAAGAGTTCTCCCCAGTTATGTGGGTGGAAGATTACTTCAAGAGTTCTCCCCAGTTATGTGGGTGGAAGGTTGCTTCAAGAGTTCTCCCCAGTTATGTGGGTGGAAGGTTACTTCAAGTTCTCCTATTGGTGGAAGGTTCTAAGAGTTCTTCCCAGTTATGTGGGTGGAAGGTTACCAGAGTTCTCCAGTTAAATGGGTGAAGGATTGTTCAGAGTTCTCCCAGTTATGTGGGTGGAAGGTTACTTAGAGTTCTCTCAGTTATGTGGGTGAAGGTTATTTAATCTCCCCAGTTTGTGGGTGGAAGGTTACTCAATTCTCCAGTTATTGGGTGGAAGGTTGCTTCAAGAGTTCTCCCCAGTTATGTGGGTGGAAGGTTACTTCAAGAGTTCTCCCCAGTTATGTGGGTGGAAGGTTACTTCAAGAGTTCTCCCCAGTTATGTGGGTGGAAGGTTACTTCAAGAGTTCTCCCCAGTTATGTGGGTGGAAGGTTACTTCAAGAGTTCTCCCCAGTTATGTGGGTGGAAGGTTATCTTCAAGAAATTCTTCTCCCAGTTATGTGGGTGGAAGGTTGCTTCAAGAGTTCTCCCCAGTTATGTGGGTGGAAGGTTACTTCAAGAGTTCTCCCCAGTTATGTGGGTGGAAGGTTACTTCACGAGTTCTCCCCAGTTATGTGTGTGGAAGGTTGCTTTAAGAGTTCTCCCCAGTTATGTGGGTGGAAGGTTACTTCAAGAGTTCTCCCCAGTTATGTGGGTGGAAGGTTACTTCAAGAGCTCTGCCCAGTTATGTGGGTGGAAGGTTGCTTCAAGAGTTCTCCCCAGTTATGTGGGTGGAAGGTCACTTCAAGAGTTCTCCCCAGTTATGTGGGTGGTAGGTCACTTCAAGAGTTCTCCTCAGTTAGACCTGACAGTAAATTAATAATTACAATATAAAACATTAATACCAATAATGGTAAATAATAAAATAATGTGGACTGTATATGATTTGGCTTGCTGGGCACACAGAATATAATTATTGTACATAAATTATAATGGTGTTATTAAAAAAGATATTCGTATTACCACTTACCATTTAATTACTGGATCACAATTAGGCTGGGTCGCCATCTGGACAAGACCAGGACCGGGAGAGTACCGGTGAATCAAGTTATTTCATTTGTGCAACACACCTTAACACCACATTTCCTTTCCATACCCTTTACAAATGAGGCATAATAATCACTCCCTATTAGAAGATTTATTTGCCCCACTGAGTCATTATTTACACAAGAGGGTGCCAGTTCTGCACCATTTTGTGAAAGCCTTTCAGTAGCTTCACTAAACTCTATTGCAGATATTTTATGTGGGAATCTATCAATTATAACTGCATTGATGCCCAGGCTGACATTTACATAGACAGTGTCATACAACTAGGCCCTTTTTTCTGACAGAAAACCAGATAATTTTAAATTTGTAGGATCCCCATTTTGCTCTTTCATACCATTAAGGCAACTATGTTTTATGAAAGTGCATTGTGATCCTTGGTCCACTAATGCAGTTACATTTTTTTATTTATGCCATTTATGCCTTTTATGCCGAATTCCTACAGTCAGCACAGGTAAAGCTACTTCAGCTATGCCAGAGTCATGGTGAGAATCACCTTCCACCAGACTTGAATCAAAGTCTGCCAATGTTGCTTTACGAGTGTCCCTCATTGCTTCACAACTTTAACTGGCTCCCTTGTGTCTGACTGGTTGAACCAAGGTGCTAGCATAACAAGGTGCTAGCATAACAAGGTGCTAGCATAACAAGGTGATAGCATAACAAGGTGTTAGCATAACAAGGTGTTAGCATAACAAGGTGCTAGCATAACAAGGTGCTAGCATAACAAGGTGCTAGCATAACAAGGTGCTAGCTTAACAAGGTACTAGCATAACAAGGTGCTAGCATAAGGTGCACATAACAAGGTGCTAGCATAACAAGGTGCTAGCATAACAAGGTGCTAGCATAACAAGGTGCTAGCTAACAAGGTGCTAGCATAACAAGGTGCAAGCATAAGGTGTAAGCATAACAAGGTGCTAGCATAACAAGGTGCTAGCAAAGGTGCTGCATAACAAGGTGCTAGCATAACAAGGTGCTAGCATACTAAGATGCAAGCATAAAAAGGTGTAGCATAAGAAGATGCTAACATAACAAGGTGAGCATAGCAAAGTGCTAGCATAACAAGGTGTAGCATAACAGGTGCTAGCTATATGTACTAAGATGCTCATAGAAAGGTAGCAAATAAGAGATTATATTATAACAAGGTGCTAGATTAACAAGTGCTAATTATTACAAGTGTTAGCATAAGGTGCTAGCTATGGTCTTATATAAGTTGTTCATCAAATTCTATATAAATATATAGATTATTATTATTATTATTATTATTATTATTATTATTATTATTATTATTATTAATATTATATTATTATTATTATTATTATTATTATTATTATAATTATTATTATTATTATTATTATTATTATTATTATTATTATTATTATTATTATTATTAGTGTATATATGTAGATAATAGATTAGTATATTATTATTATTATTATATTAATTGTTATATATTATATTATAATTATTATTATTATATATTATTATTATTAGTATTAGTGAGTAGAGTAGTAGTAGTATAGATGTAGTGTAGTATAGTAGTAGTAGCATGTAGTGTAGTAGTAGTAGTAGTGTGATAGTAGTACTAATGGTGTGGTAGTAGTATAGTAGTAGTATGTAGTAGTAGTGTATAGCAGTAACTGTCAGTAGTAGTAGCAATGGTGGTGGTAGTAGTAGTAGTAGTAGCAGTAGTAGTAGTAGTAGTAGTAGTAGTAGTAGTAGTAGTAGTAGTAGCAATGGTGGTGGTAGTAGTAGTAGTATAATTATAATAGTAGAGTAGAGTACAAGTAGGTAATGGTAGAGTAGAGTAGTACAGTAGCAAGTAGTAGTAGTAGTAGTAGTAGTAGAGTAGTATAGCAATGGTGGTGTAGTAGTATAGTATAACATAATGAAACGTGATAACAGTCGCTGTATAACAGTGAATGTATAACACTGTGCAACAGTCACTATATAATAGTCACTGTATAACAGTTACTGTATATCAGTGACTGTATAACAGTGAAAGTATAACAGTGAATGTATAACAGTGAATGTATAACAGTCACTGTATAACAGTGAATGTATAACACTGTGCAACAGTCACTATATAATAGTCACTGTTAACAGTCACTGTATATCAGTGACTGTATAACAGTGAATGTATACAGTCACTGTATAACAGTGACTGTATAACACTATGTAAAGTCACTATATTATAGTCACTGATAACAGTCACTGATAACAGTCACTGTATATCAGTACTGTATAACAGTGAATGTATAACAGTCAATGTATAACAGTCACTGTATAACAGTGAATGTATAACAGTCACTGTACAAGAGTCACTGTATAACTGTCACTGCATAACAGTCACTGTACAACATTCACTGTATAACAGTCACTGTATAACAATCACTATACACCAGTCACTGTACAACAGTCACTGTATAACAGTCACTGTATAGCAGTGACAGCATAACAGTGAGTGTATAACAGTGAGAGCATAGCAGTGAGTGTATAACAGTGACAGTATAACAGTCAGTCACTATACACCAGTCACTGTATAACAGTCACTGTATAACAGTCACTGTATAACAGTCACTGTATAACAGTCACTGTATAACAGTCACTGTATAACAGTCACTGTATAACAGTCACTGTATAACAGTCACTGTATAACAGTCACTATATAACAGTCACTCATGTTTCTCAGAGGCAAAAATTACACACCAGAACAAAAATTATATACGTTAAGTTAAACTTAAAAGGAAGAATTATACAGTGTGCTTGTTCTCTCTCTCTCTCTCTCTCTCTCTCTCTCTCTCTCTCTCTCTCTCTCTCTCTCTCTCTCTCTCTCTCTCTCTCTCTCTCTCTCTCTCTCTCTCTCTCTCTCTCTCTCTCTCTCTCTCCTCTCCTCTCTCTCTCTCTCTCTCTCTCTCTCTCTCTCTCTCTCTCTCTCTCTCTCTCTCTCTCTCTCTCTCTCTCCTCTCTCTCTCTCTCCTCTTCTCTCCTCTCTCTTCTATCTATCTCTCTCGCTATGTATGTGTTTCTTCTCACCTATTTGGTGTTGCAGGGGTTGAATCATAGCTCCTGGCTCCGCCTCCTCACTGGTCGCTACTAGGTCCACACTCTGCCTGCTCCATGAGCTTTATCATACTTCTTCTTAAAGCTATGTATGGTTCCTGCCTACACTACATCATTTGCCAGACTATTCCACTTCCTGATAACTCTATAACTATAAAGAAAACTCATCTGAGTTTTCAGATTAATTGTGACGTCATGTTGCTGTGTCTCATCTCTGGAACATCCTGTCTATCCACCTTGTCAATTCCTCTCAGTATTTTATATGTCGTCATCATGCCGTCCCTATCCTTCCTGTCCTCCAGTGTCGTCAGGTCAATTTCCCTTAACCTCTCCTCGTAGGACATGCCCCTTAGCTCCGGGACTAGTCCTGTTGCAAACCTTTGCACTTTCTCTAATTTCTTGACGTGCTTGACCAAGTGTGGGTTCCAAACTGGTGCTGCATACTCAAGTATGGGCCTGACATACACAGTGTACAGTCTTGAACGATTCCTTACTGAGGTATCGGAACGCTATTCTTAGGTTTTCCAGGCGCCCATATGTTGTGTGTGTACTCACCTATTTGTGGATGCAGGAGTCGATTCATAAATCCGGGCCCCACCTCTTCCCTGATTGCTACTAGGTCCTCTCTCTCCCTGCTCCATGAGCTTTATCATACCTCGTCTTAAAACTGTGTATGGTTCCTGGCTCAACTAAGTCACTTGCCAGACTATTCCACTTCCTGACAACTCTGTGACTAAAGAAATACTTCCTAGCATTCCTTTGACTCATCTGAGACTTCAGCTTCCAATTGTGACTCCTTGTTTCTGTGTTCCATCTCTGGAACATCCTGTCTCTGTCCATTCTGTCAATTCCTAGCAGTATTTTGTAAGTCGTTATCATGTCTTTCTTAACCCTCCTGTCCTCTAGTGTCGTCAGGCCGATTTCCCTTAACCTTTCTTCGTAAGTCATTTCCCTTAGCTCTGGAACTAGTTTTGTTGCAAACCTTTGCATTTTCTCCAATTTCTTGACGTGCTTGACCAGTCGTGGGTTCCAAACTGATGTTACATACTCCAGTATGAGCCTGACGTACACGGTGTAAAGACCCTTGAACGATTCCTTACTGAGATATCGGAACGCTATTTTCTGGTTTGCCAGGCGCCCGTATGCTGCAGCAGTTATCTGGTTTATGTGCGCCTCAGGAGATGTGCTCGGTGTTATACTCACCCCAAGATCATTTTGCTTGAGTGAGGTTTGCAGTCTTTGGCTACCTAGACTATACTCTGTCCACGGTCTTCTTTGCTTTTCCCGATCTTCATTACTTTGCATTTGGCTTGGTGTGTGTGTGTACTCACCTGTTTGTGGTTGCAGGGGTCGAGACTCAGCTCCTGGCCCCGTGTGTGTGTGTGTGTGTGTGTACTCACCTAGATGTACTCACCTTGTTGTGGTTGCAGGGGTCAAGTCATAGCTCCTGGCTCCGTCTCTTGTTCTCGTCCTCTCTTCTATTAGCGTGACTTTGTAAATCGTCCAAGTCGGACCAAAACGTCGTCGTATGGTCGTCTCTTCCCTACATGCGGGTTAGTTGTATATTCCTTCAGTCATGGTATTGTGCCTTTTTTTTCCTTCTCAAATTATTAATGAAACTGAAACGAAAATTTTGAAGGAAAATAATCATGGTTTCACTTAGCGTAATCCTTGAGGAACACGTAATGACCTTGGGCAACAGTATACAATACGTACCTTGCGAACACGTAATGACCTGGGGCAACAGTATACAATACGTACCTTGCGAACACGTAATGACCTGGGGCAACAGTATACAATACGTACCTTGCGAACACGTAATGACCTGGGGCAACAGTATACAATACGTACCTTGCTAGAGGTAGCTGAGGGCTTCTTATCAGTCCTCGGCGTACCAGAGGAAGCCGTCTAAACTCTACTTGAAATTGGAGGAAAAAAATCGGGCCACAAATCACACTTAGGTGTTGGGTAAAGTCCCAGGTGAGCCAGGACACACAGTCACCTCCTATCTACTCTCCCCTAGCCAGCCTTCCCACACGTCATCACTGCCACGAATAATGAGCGTGGGTGTGCCACTGCAGGAGCGTGGGTGTGCCGCTGCAGGAGCGTGGGTGTGCCACTGCAGGAGCGTGGGTGTGCCCTGCAGGAGCGTGGGTGTGCCACTGCAGGAGCGTGGGTGTGCCGCTGCAGGAGCGTGGGTGTGCCACTGCAGGAGCGTGGGTGTGCCACTGCAGGAGCGTGGGTGTGCCACTGCAGGAGCGTGGGTGTGCCGCTGCACGAACCAACTTCCGGTAAAGTGAAACATTATTTTCTTCCAGAATGTAATAAATATATACATTTCAGTCCGTTCCAAGCAAGTAACAAAAAAAATTATTTATTCAATCCAGGTTAAATTTTATTTAACCTAAATTAGCTATGTGTGTCCTACATTAACTTCCAATAAGCGAAACGGGAAGGTGACGTCAGTTAGAGAGAATACTCTCGTTATGAACAGTGAGCAGGAGTTATCTGTCTCTCTGTCTACCTGTCTCTCTGTCTACCTGTCTCTCTGCCTATCTGTCTGTCTGTCTCTCTCTCTCCTTGTGTTTAGCTGCACTTACCTGGTATTGGGCAACAAATACACACACACATACCAGTGTGGAACCCACACCTGGTCAAGCACGTCAAGAAATGACAGAAAGTGCAAAGGTTTGCAACAAGACTATCCCTTTAGCTAAGGGGAATGTCCTACGAAGAAAGGTTAAGGGAAATCGACATAATGACACTGGAGGACAGGAGGGTTAGAGGACATATGATAACGAAATATAAAATACTGAAGGAATTGACAAGGGAGTCACAATTGGAAGCTGAAGACTCAGATGAATCACAGGGATGTTGGAAGTATTTCTTCAGTCACAGAGTTGTCAGTAAGTGAATAGTCTGGTAATGATGTAGTGGAGGCAGGATCCATACATAGCTTCAAGAAGAGGTATGATAAAGCTCATGGGGCAGGAAGAAGTGACCTAGTAGCGATAAGTGAAGAGGCGGACAGAGCTAGGATTCGACCCTTGCAACCACAACTAGGTGAGTACACACATACAGCAACCACTGAAATCACAATTAGGTAAGTACAATTAGATGAGTAGGTAAGTAAGTACACATACACAGTAACATGGAGGGCTATGGTGATGGATGTGGTACTAGAAAAACCTCATGCATCATGTTAGGGACACTACCAGAGAGAGAGAGGTGAGGACGAACCAGCTAGTCCTTGAGTAGTTCAAATATTGAGGACGTCACATATCAAAGGCCCCTCGGAGCTAGTGATCACGTGGTTCTAAGCTTCGAATGCATAGTAGAGTTACAAGTAGAGAGAAAGTTAGAAAGGGCAGGAAGATTGAAGCCAAACTACAAGAGAGGGGACTACACAGGTATAAGGAATTTCCTGCACGACGTTCAGTGGGACAAAAACTGGCGGGGAAACCAGTAAATGAGATGATGGAATATACGACAATAATATGCAAGGAAGCAGAGGAGAGGTTTGTACCCATGGGCAACAGACATAATGAGAAGGCCAGGACGAACTCTCCCAAAGGTGCAGAGAGGCCAAAACCAAGTGTGCTAGAGAATGGAAGAAGTATAGAAGGCAAAGGACCTAGGAGAATAAGGAGAGTAGTCGAAGAGCCAGAAATCAATGTGCACAGGTAAGGAGGGAGGCCAAGCTACAATACAAAATGACATAGCAAAATCTCACCTGAAGCTGTTGTACAGCCACACCAGGAAAAAAAGACGAGGTAATCAGGCTGAGGTAGGAAGGAGGGAGTTTACAAGAAACGACCTGGAAGTATGTGAGGAGCTCAACATGAGAATCAAAGAAGTATTCACAGTGGAGACAGAAAGAACTCCAGAAAGATGGAGAGGTGAGGAACACCAACAAGTGCTGGACACGACACATACAACCGAGGATGAGGTGAAGATGCTGTTAAGCGAACTAGATATCTCAATGAAGATGGGGCAGGATAACTTCTCTCCATGGGTCCTGAGAGAGAGGAACAGAGGCACTCTGTGTACTACTAATAACAATCTTCAACACATGTATCGAAACGGGGCGACTACCTGGTATGAAAGACAGCAAATGTAGTCCCAAATTTTAAAAAGGAGACAGACATGAAGCATTAAACTACAGACCAGTGTCACTGACAACCAGCACAGTTTCAGGGAAGGGAAATCCTGTGTCACGAACCTACTGAAGTTTTACGACAAGGTGACAGAAGTAAGACAAGAGAGACAAGGTTGGGAAGATTGCATTTTCTTGTATTATAGGAAGGAATTGGACACAGTACCACCACAAGAGATTAGTGCAAAAGCTGGAGGATCAGACATGTATAACAGGAAGGCACTGCTGTCAATCAGAGAATACCTGACAGGAAGGCAACGACGAGTCATGGTACGTGATGAGCTGTCAGAGTGGGCGCCTTGACGAGCGGGGTTCCACAGAGGTCAGTCCTAGGACTGGTACTGTTTCTGGTTTATATGAATGAGCCTGACGGAAGGGGAATACTCAGAAGAGTTCCTGTTTGCAGATGATGTGAAGTAATGAGGAGAATTCAATCGCATCAGGATCAGGCATTAAAAAAGTGATCTGGAGAGGCTGCAAGCCAGGTCCAGCAACTGGCTCCTGGGTTTTAGCCCACCAAGTGCAAAGTCATGAATATCGAGCGAGGACAAAGTAGACTGCAGATATAGTACATTCTACGGGCCAAAGACTGTAAACCTCGTTCAAGGAAAAGGATTTTGGGTTGAGCATAATATCTAGAAATCTCCTGAGGCGCACATCAATCAGATAACTGCTGCAGCATATGGGTGCCTGGCAAACCTAAGAATAGCTTTCCGACAATTCAGTAAAGAATCGTTGAAGACTCTATAGACAGTGTACGTCAGGCCCATATTGGAGTATGCAGCACCAGTTTGGAACCCACACCTGGTTAAATACGTTAAGAAATTGGAGAGAGTTCAAAATTTGCAACGAGACTAGTTCCGGAGCTAAGGGGCATGTCCTACGACGAGAGGTTAAGGTAAATCGACCTGACGACACTGGAGCACAGGAGGAGGGGAATATTAAAACGACATATAAAGTACTGAGAGAAGGTGGAGAGACAGAATATTCCAGAGATGGGACACAGCAACAAGGGATCACAGTTGGAAGTTAAGACTC
>WNWK01022982.1:0-31706 GCA_009830355.1 Cherax destructor
AACCTAGTTATTACGTGGTATTTATAACCTATTATAATTCAAGCTAATGAAAAACAAATATGCACGCTTATATTGAAAGATAAACAGCATAGGAATCTTATTTGGGGTTACTCTCCAGGAACCTTTTGTTGGACCAGGTTCGCAACCTGTCTAGGTCCCTTTGTAGTCCGACTTGAAACTCGTCCGCTTGAATTATCAGCATTATTTTCTCATCGTCTGTAAACAGAGATCACCTCTAAATCTATACATTCCCTGATGTCATTGACATATGCCAAAAGCAGCATTGTCCCTAGGACTGGCAATTATGGAATCTTACTCGTCACATGCCCACTGTCTGACACCTCGTTCCCTGTACTCACCTAATGGTGATTGCAGGGGTTGATTTATTGTTCCTGGCCCCGCCTCTTTACTGATAGCCTTGTGCGTGTGTGTGTGTGTTTGTGTATGACCATGTGTTTGCATATGTGTGAGTACAAAACGTGTATGTAGAACGTGTGTGTGTGTATTTAGAGTGTGTATTTACATGTGTTCGTAAGTGTGTGTATGTACATGTATATGTGAGTGTGAGTGTACGTGTGAGTGTATGCATATATGTGTACTCGCCTATGAGTGGTTGCTGGGGTTGATTCTGAGCTCCTGGCCCTACCTCTCAGCCGGTCACTGCTCGCGTCTCCCCTGGCATCTTGAGGTATTATACTTATTCTCAAAACTACGTATGAATTCTACCTCTATTACTTTGTTGTCTAGATCATTTCACGGTCGCTTCACTTAATGTGTAGGATATCACTCTTTTCACTAACACTGTAGGATATCATTGTTATCACCTAGTCTGTAGAATATCACTTTCTTCACTATGTTGAATATTCTCTTTACTAACTCTGTAAGATTTTACTTGCTTCTTTAGGATATAACACTCTTTACTAACTCTTCAGAATATTACAATCTTTAATAACTCTGTAGGATATCACTCTTTTCACTACCTCTATAGGATATCATTCACTTCATTGACTCTGTAGGTTATCACAGTCTAACTCTGTATGATATTCTCTTCATTAATTCTGTAAAATATTACTCTGTCCATTAACTCTTTAGGATATCAAACTATTCACTGTGTAGGATATCACTCTTTAATATCTCTCTAGGATATTATCGTCACTATGGAGGATATCACACTCCTCACTAACCTTGCAAGATATCAATTATCACATCGTTTTTAACATAATAAAATTTGCTGGTTGCATTAGCATTAACGATGCAGCTCAATTATAAAATTTATTTCATTACAATATATTAAAGTATTAATATCATAACACACTAGGAAGAGAAGTGTCCACACTGTGAGGTCCATCTTAGGTGTCAGCTGCACTCCAGATCAAACTCACGTCTTACTTCTTTGTCCTTTTATAATTCTCTTATATTTTTTATTATTGTTCTTGTTATTATTACTTTATAATGTTATAAGAATAACAATAAAAATAATATTAGTCATGATATTATTAATTATTATTAGTATTTTTAAATTGCTAAAGAAGTGCTTAATTCGAAAAAGAATACAAAAACATATTAAATGAGATTATATTTGTTTTAATGTGATTAATGAAATGATGAAAATGACAGCAATAAAAAGTAATAAAAGTTACTTGACACGTCTTCTCTAGTTGTATATTGGTTCATTTTTAAAGAATTATTTTTACCTATATTTATTGTCTACTTTTCTCTATCCAGTGACATTTTTCAACAAAACCGGAATCCTTCTCTTTTTTTTTCATTGTGATGATTCATTACACCAGCTGATTCCCTTACCTCTTCCCCTTAAGATCACTTCACACCTTCACCTGTAATGTCTTACTCCTTCACCTGTGGAACAAATTACACCTTCACTTGTAGAACACACCTGACTGTCGTCTGTGATTCACTTCATTCCTCAATCTGTGGTTCATCTTGCATCTCATGTGGTTCACCTTGCATTTTCTATTGCTTACCTTCCATCTTCTGTGGTTCACCTTGCATCTTCTGTGGTTCACCTTGCATCTTCTGTGGTTCATCTTACAAATTCACCTGTACTGTGCAATTCACTACCACCTAAATTGCAACTTACACGTTCTGGGTATTCTACCCGGCAATTTATTCCATTTTGAGATTTGTTCACAAACGTTCAGTCGTTAGAACAATTGTCTTATGTCACTTTTGCTCATATTACATAATGGATATATTGTTTATTAATATGAATGAGTATATTACTCTCACACATAAAAAATTTGTGTTTATGAATGAATGCATTTTTTTTTTAACAATTATTAAAGTAATTTGTCTCATGACAGTGTTCCTGCTGTGGTGTACTCACCTAATTGTACTCACCTAATTGTGGTTGCAGGGGTCGAGACTCAGCTCCTAGCCCCGCCTCTTCGCTGTCTGCTACTGGGTCTCTGCTCTCCCTGCTCCATGAGCTTTATCATACCTTGTCTTAAAACTATGTATGGTTCCTGCCTCCACTATATCTTTCTCTAGTCCATTCCACTTCCTGACTACTCTGTGGCTGAAGAAATGTTTCCTGACATCCCTTTGACTCATCTGAGTCTTCAGCTTCCAGTTGTGTCCCCTTGTTTCTGTGTTCCCTCTCTGAAACAACCTGTCACTATCTACCTTGTCAATTCCCCGCAGTATTTTGTATGTCGTTATCATGTCTCCTCTGACCCTTCTTTCCTCCAGTGTTGTTAGTCCTATTTCCCTCAACCTTTCTTCATAAGACAGACCCTGAGTTGTGGAACTAACCTTGTCGCAAACCTTTGCACTTTCTCTAGTTTCTTGACGTGCTTGACCAGGTGTGGGTTCCAGACTGGTGCTGCATACTCTAGTATGGGCCTGACGTATACGGTAAACAGTGTCTTGAACGATTCCTTGTTAAGGTAACGGAACGTACTCACCTATTTGTACTCACCTATTTGTGGTTGCAGGGGTCGAGTCATAGCTCCTGGCCCCGCCTCTTCACTGATTGCTACTAGGTCCTCTCTCTCCCTGCTCCATGAGCTTTATCAAACCTAGTCTTAAAACTATGTATGGTTCCTGCCTCCACTATGTCGCTTTCTAAGCTATTCCACTTCCTGACAACTCTATGACTGAAGAAATACTTCCTAACATCCCTTTGACTCATAGGAGTCTTCAACTTCCAATTATGACCCCTTGTTTCTGTGTCCCCTCTCTGGAACATCTTGTCTCTGTCCACCTTATCTATTCCTCGCAGTATTTTATATGTCGTTATCATGTCTCCCTAACCCTCCTGTCCTCTAGTGTCGTCAGGCCGATTTCCTTAACCTTTCTTCGTAGGACAATCCCCTTAGCTCTGGGACTAGTCTTGTTGCAAACCTTTGCACTTTCTCTAATTTCTTGACGTGCTTGACCAGGTGTGGGTTCCAAACCGGTGCTGCATACTCCAGTATGGGCCTGACGTATATGGTATACAGAGTCTTGAATGATTCCTTAGTGAGGTATTGGAACGCTATTCTTAGGTTTGCCAGCCGCCCGTATGCTGCAGCAGTTATCTGATTGATGTGTGCCTCAGGAGATGTGCTCGGTATTATACTCACCCCAAGATCTTTTCTTTGAGTGAGGCTTGCAGTCTTTGGCCACCTAGACTATACTCTGTCTGCGGTCTTCTTGCCCTTCCCGATATTCATGACTTTACATTTGGCAGGGTTAAATTCAAGGAGCCAGTTACTGGACCAGGCTTGCAGCCTGTCCAGGTCTCTTTGTAGTCCTGCCTGATCCTCGACTGATTTTATTCTTCTCATTAACTTCACATCATCTGCAAACAGGGACACTTCTGAGTCTATCCCTTCCGTTATGTCATTCACATATACCAAAAACAGTACAGGTCCTAAGACTGACCCTTGTGGAACTCCACTCGTCACAGGTGCCCACTCTGACATCTCGTCACGTACCATGACTCGTTGTTGCCTCCTGTCAGATATTCTCTGATCCATTGCAGTGTTTTTCCTGTTACGTGTGCCTGATCCTTTAGCTTTTGCATTAACCTCTTGTGAGGAACTGTGTCGAACGCCTTCTTGCAGTCCAAAAAATGCAGTCTATCCACCCTCTCTCGTGTCTTACTTCTGTTACCTTATCATAAAACTCCAGTAGGTTTGTGACACAGGATTTTCCTTCCCTGAAACCGTGCTGGTTGTCGTTTATAAGCTTGTGTCTTTCTAGGTGCTCCACCACTCTCCTCCTGATGATCTTCTCCATGACTTTGCATACTATACACGTCAGTGACACAGGTCTGTAGTTTAATGCCTCGTGTCTGTCTCCTTTCTTAAAAATTGGGACTACATTTGCCATCTTCCACGCCTCAGGTAGTTGCCCAGTTTCAATGGATGTGTTGAAGATTTGTGTTAGTGGCACACACACATCTCTGCTCCTCTCTAAGGACCCACGGAGAAATGTTGTCCGGTCCCACCGCTTTTGAGGTATCGAGTTCACATAGCAGCTTCTTCACCTCCTCCTCGGTTGTGTGTATTTCATCCAGCACTTGTTGGTATACCTCCCTATTCTGAATTCCTGGAGTCCTACCTGTCTCCTGTGTAAATACTTCTTTAAATCTCATGTTGAGCTCCTCACATACCTCTTGGTCGTTTATTGTGAACTCCCCACCTTCCTTTCTCAGCCTGATTACCTGGTCCTTGACTGTTGTTTTCCTCCTGATGTGGCTATACAACAGCTTCGGGTCAGACTTGACTTTTGATGCTATATCATTTTCATATTTTCATATTGTCGCGTGTGTGGGAGTGTTAGATAACTTAGTTATATCGTGGTATTTATAACCTATTATAGTTCCAGCTAATGAAAATAAAATATATGCACGCTTCACTGAAAGATAAAGAGCATTGGAATCTTTTTTGGGGTTACTCTACAAGAAACATTTATTGGACCAGGTTCGCAACCTGTCTAGGTCCCATTGTAGTCCGACTTGATACTCGTCCGCTTGATTTATCCGCATTATTTTCTCATCGTCTGTAAACAGGGATCACCTCTGAATCTATCCATTGCGTCATGTCATTGACATATACCAGAAGCAGCATTGACTCTATGACTGGCCCTTGTATAACCTCGCTCATCACATGCGCCCAGTCTGACACCTTGTTCCCTGTACTCACCTAATTGTGATTGCAGTGGTTGATTCATAACTCCTGGCCCGCCTATTTACTGGTCGCCTTGCGCGTGCGTGTGTGTGTGTGTGTAAGACTGTGTGTGTATGTGTATGAGCGCGCGCTCGCGTGTGTGTGTGTGTATTTGTGTATGACCATATGTTTGCATGTGTGTGAATACAAAATGTGTATGTAGAACGTGTGTGTGTATTTGGAGTGAGTGTTTACATGTGTTTGTAAGTGTGTATATGTACATGTATGTGTGTGAGTGTACGTGTGAGTGTCTGCCAATATGTGTACTCTCCTATGAGTGGTTGCTTGTTTGATTCTGAGCTCCTGGCCCCTCCTCTCAGGTGGTCACTCCTGGCTTCTTGAGCTATTATACTTATTCTCAAAACTATGTATGGATTCTACCTCTATCACTTTGCTGTCTAGGTCATTTCACGGACCTTTCACTTAAGGTGTAGGATATCACTCTTTTCACTATGTAGGATATCACTCGTTTTGCTACCTATGTAGAATATCATTGTTATCTCTCAGTCTGTAGGATATCACATTCTTCAATTTGATGTATATTCTCTTCACTAACTTTGTAGGACATTACTTGCTTCCCTATCTCTCTAGGATATCACACTCTTTACTAACTCTTCAGAATATTACTATATTCAATAACTCTGTAGGAAATCACTATTTTCACTACCTCTATAGGATATCATTCACTTTACCGACTCTGTAGGATATCACAGTCTTTACTAACTCTGTATGATATTCTCTTCATTAATTCTGTAAGATATTACTCTCTTCATTAACTCTTTAGGATATCAAACTATTCACTGCGTAGGATATCACTCTCCTATCATTCTCGTCACTATGGGGGATATCACACTCCTCACTAACCTTGCAAGATATCACTTATCGTTTCTGTGAGTGCTATTATGTCTGGGGATGTCTCCTTTATTCTTTCATGCCACTCCTCACATTTATTTGTTATACCATCTGCATTTGTATGCCAAACCTTCAACTTCTTTTCTAAAACCGTAGTCTGGGGGGTACGTTGGGGTTGGGAAAGTGGGAGATCTGATGGGGAACTATGGGTGGTTGGTGTGAAGGTGGAGTTTGTAATGAGGTGGGTGGAAGCATTTGGTATGGCATGTGTGTTTTGGGTTAGATTGTTTGGTTGCATTGGGGTTGTCCAGGTTGGGGGACATCTGAAGGTGATTGTATTTGAGCTTCCTCCTGAGTCTGGGTTCTCCTGTCCATCTCTCTTTCCTCCTTTTGTCTCTGTACCCTCTCTTTCAGTTTCTGTCTTTCTTCTCGTGTTCTGTCACAGTCGAGATACACCCTCCGGTACTCTGACATATCCCTTAGTCTTGCTTTCTCCTGCAGGTTCCTGTTTCGAGTCAATTCTGCCTTGAAAATCACTTGTACTGGCTGGATTCTTCCTCTTGCAAACCCCCATATTCTCAGAAAATTTGCCAGCTGGGTCATGTCATCTTCTCCTATTGCTTTCATGATGCTTTCAATCGCTTTTTTCTCCCCTTGTCTTCTTGCTTCGTAAGTTTACCCTTCAACGTCCTGGAGCCCATAAACAAAGACTGATCTCTCTCTTTCATTCTCTCACTGCCTATCCCTATGTAACCCCTGAATCGATTTAGTTGCCTCCATTGCAGCTTTCTTTTCTTCAATCTCTTCACTGTCTGTTATCCCTTGGCCCAGTGGCCTGTCGCTTTCCCTTCTTAACTTTCCCTGTGCACTGCTGTGGTCTGTTAGGGCTTCTACGTATAGCTTGTGTGTGTGTGTGTGTGTTCTCGCCTAGTTGTACTCACCTAGTTTTGGTTGCAGGGGTCGAGTCATAGATCCTGCCCCGCCTCTTCACTGTCCGCTACTGGGTCACTCTCCCTGCGCCATTAGCTTTAGCATACCTCTTCTTAAAGCTGTGTATGGAGCCTGCCTCCACTACATCACTTCCTAAACTATTCCACTTCCCGACCACTCTGTGACTGAAGAAATACTTCCTAACATCTCTGTGATTCATCTGAGTCTTCAACTTCCAACTGTGTCCCCTTGTTGCTGTGTCCAATCTCTGGAACATTATGTCTCTGTCCACTTTGTCAATTCCTCTCAGTATCTTACATGTTGTTATCATGTCCCCCCTATCTCTCCTGTCCTCCAGTGTCGTCAGGTCGATTTCCCTTAACCTCTCCTCGTAGGACATACCCCTTAGCTCCGGTGTGGGTTCCAAACTGGTGCTGCATACTCCAGTATGGGCCTAACGTACACAGTGTACAGGGTCCTGAACGATTCTTTATTAAGATGTCGGAATGCTGGTCTTAGGTTTGCTAGGCGCTCATATGCTGCAGCAGTTATTTGGTTGATGTGCGCCTCAGGAGATGTACCTGGTGTTATACTCACCCCAAGGTCTTTTTCCTTGATTGAGGTTTCCAGTCTCTGGCCCCCTAGACTGTACTCCGTCTGCGGTCTTCTTTGCCCTTCCCCAATCTTCATGACTTTGCACTTGGTGGGGTTGAACTCCAGGAGCCAATTGCTGGACCAGGCTTGTAGCCTGTCCAGATCCCTTTGTAGTTCTGCCTAGTCCTCGTCCGACTGAATTCTTCTCATCACCTTCACATCATCTGCAAACAGGGACACTTCGGAGTCTATTCCTTCTGTCATGTCGTTCACAAATACCAGAAACAGCACTGGTCCCAGGACTGACCCCTGTGGAACCCCGCTCGTCACAGGCGCCCACTCTGACACCCCGCCACGTACCATGACTCGCTGCTGTCTTCCTGATAGGTATTCCCTGATCCATTGTAGTGCCTTCCCTGTTACCCCTGCCTGGTCCTCCAGCTTCTGCACTAATCTCTTATGTGGAACTGTGTCAAACGCCTTCTTACAATCCAAGAATATAAAAACGACCCACCCCACTCTCTCTTGTCTTACTGCTGTCACCCTGTCGTAGAACTCCAGTAGGTTTGTGACACAGGATTTCCCGTCCCTGAAACCGTGTTGGCCGTCGTTGATAAGATCATTTCTTTCTAGGTGCTCCACCACTCTTCTTCTGATTATCTTCTCCATGACTTTGCATACTATACATGTCAGTGACACTGGTCTGTAGTTTAGTGCTACGTTCCTGTCTCCTTTTTTTAAAAATTGGAACTACATTTGCTGTCTTCCACACCTCAGGTAGTTGCCCTGTATCGATACATGTGTTGAAGATCGTTATTAGAGGTTCACACAGCTCCTCTGCTCCATCTCTCAGGACCCATGGTGAGATGTTATCCGTCCCCATCACCTTTGAGGTATTTAGCTCGCTTAATAGCCTCTTCACTTCCTCCTCAGTTGTGTGTATTGTGTCCAGCACCTGATGGTGTACCCTACCTCTCCTCCTTTCTGGAGGCCCTTCTATCTCCTCTGTGAACACCTCTTTGAATCTCATGTTGAGTTCCTCACACACTTCGCGGTCATTTCTTGTGACCTCCCCTCCTTCCTTCCTCAGCCTGATCACCTGGTCCTTGACTGTTGTTCTCCTCCTGATGTGGCTGTACAACAGCTTTGGGTCAGATTTGGCTTTCGCTGCTATGTCATTCTCGTACTGTCTTTGGGCCTCCCTTCTTACCTGTGCATAATCATTTCTGGCTCTGCGACTGCTCTCCTTATTCACTTGGGTCCTTTGCCTTCTATACTTCTTCCATTCCCTGGCACACTTGGTTTTGGCTTCCCTGCACCTTTGGGTGAACCATGGGCTCATCCTGTCTTTTTCGCTTCTCCTGTTACCCTTGGGTATAAACCTCTCCTAAGCTTCCTTGCAAATTGTTGTCATATATTCCATCATCTCGTCTACTGACTTCCCTGCCAGCTCTCTGTCCCACTGAACTCCGTGCAGGAAGTTCTTCATGCCCACGTATTCACCTTTCTTGTAGTTTGGCTTCATTCGTGCGGCCCTTCCTGCTTCCCTCTCCGCTTGTAACTCTACCATGTATTCGAAGCTTAGAAACATATGATCACTGGCCCCAAGGTGGTTTTATGTGTGATGTTTGTGTGTGTGTGTGTGTGTGTGTGTGTGTGTGTGTGTGTGTGTGTGTGTGTGTGTGTGTGTGTGTGTGTGTGTGTGTGTGTGTGTGTGCGTGGTAAATTGTGCACTCACCTATCAATTGTTGCTGGGGTCAATTCTAAACTCTTTGTCCCACATCTCTGTTAACCACTGCTTGTGTCCCTCACTTTATTCCTTAGCCCTAACTCTGTAGGATATCACTCTTTTCACTAACACTACAGGATATCACTCTTTTCACTACCACTGTAGGATATCACTCTTTTCACTACCACTGCAGGATATCACTCTTTTCAGTAACTGTTATACATTACTCTCTTCACCAACTATTTAGAATATCACGCTATTCACTAACTCTGTAGGACAATTCAGTATTCAGTAATTCTGTAGGATATCATTCTCTTCATTAATTCTGTAGGATATCATTTTCTTCATTAATTCTTTAGGATATCATTCTCTTCATCAATTCTGTAGGATATCATTTTGTCACTAACCTTGCAGGATATCACTAATCTCACCATTTTTACATAATGAGTTATGTTGTTTATATCAGCATTAACCATACAACTCATTTATTGACTCTATGCAATCACAATTTATTGCATTAATAATATGATAACACCCTAGGAAGAAACGTACATACTGTGAGATCCATCACTGGTGTTATCATAAGCTCCAGATGAAACTCAGACATACATTGAGGTTTCCTCCTTTTATAATTTTTTTGTTCTTATTATTGTTATTATGCTATAATATTAATAACAGCAATAATAATAATAATAATAATAATAATAATAATAATAATAATAATAATAATAATAATATAATAATTATTATTATTATTATTATTGATGCATAACCCCTGTTCCCTGTTTTAGTGCTTATGACTGGAAAAGAGAGAGTGCAGTATAAGTTTGTAATGGAGGTGTATATTAGATTTAAAGACTTGAGGCAAGTCAGAAGAGGCTTTCAGAGGTCATCACAATGAAACTAATATTCAAATACCTTCAGTAGAAAACTGAGACACAGTCTAAATATAATTCAAACCTACTAAACTAACCTATATCATAAAATACACAAATACATTAAACTTGAAGCCGCTCATACGTTGTATTATCAATTTATCAGCTTGGGAGGTTGAATCTAATCGGATGTGGCACAGAAATTATCACATGAAAAGCAGTAGTTATATTTTCCAAGTTTATTCCATAATAAAAAGTAAATTTGGGCCAACACAGACTGAAATTAATCCAACTGCTTCTCCAGATAAGACAGTCCAGCGTTCAAGGTAATAATTAACATATAAATTAATTAAATTTTATTTATACTTTGGAAACATAGACAATATTTTTTTCCAATGGTCTCTAGAACACGCATATTTTCTAGCCATATAAAATTTAGTACATTATGACTTACTTCTGATCAGAAGAACCATTCTTCAGTTATTTCAAGAAAACCAATTTGATTACTAAGACTGGGACATTATAACTTATACAAGCTAAATTTAAGGTGAAACTTCATTTGAACAAAACACTTCAGGAACAACAGTTTAAAGCTGACAATAAGATGTCTTCGTTAGTTATTGCACAAAATCCAAAGAGCAAGATGTGTACTTTCATTATCTACAGTATACATAAAAACAGCTTTTATCCATTTCATTTCATTCATTACCCATTAAAAACTGATCCCATAATCCCATAATCTATTGCATACACAAATTTTCGCTTGCTTTATTCTTGTGTTTGTATGTTTGTGTGTGTTTGTGTGTTTGTGAGTGCGTGTGTCCATGTCTTTGCCTGTGAGTGCACAATGTGTATGTATAAGTGTGTTTATGAATTTTTGGGTGATCGTAAGCTCTGTTATACGTATTCTTATAGCTATGTATGGCTTTTGCCTCTTCTACTTCGTTGTTTAGGTTTTTCCACGGTCGCTTCACTAAGTGTGTAGAATATCACTCTTTTCTCTAACTCTGTAGGATATCACTCTTTTCTCTAACTCTGTAGGATATCACTCTTTTCTCTAACTCTGTAGGATATCATCTTTCTACTAACAACTGTAGGATTTATCTTATCCTAATCTGTAGGATATCATTCAACATTATTGATATATTCAACATATGTAGGATGTCTATTAACATTATGATATCACATTCAACATGTAGGATATCATATTCAACATTATGTAGGATATCATATTCAACATTATGTAGGATATTATATCATATTCAACATTATGTAGGATATCATATTCAACATTATGTAGGTTATTCTCTTCAGTATGAGATATTACTCTCCTATATCTTTAGGTATCATCAATCTTCTATATTCCTTGTAGAAATCATTCTCTTACCTAACTTTAGCATAACACAACTTCAATAACTTTTAGATATCACTCTTTTCATTACGTCAGTAGATATTCTCTTCACCTACTCTGTAGGTTATCACCTCTTACTATGTAGAATATCTCTTCATTAATTCTGTAGGATTTTCATTCACTCCTCTTTAGGATATCACTTTTCACTATATATATAATATATATATATATAAATATATATATATATATATATATATATATATATATATATATATATATATATATATATATATATATATATATATATATATATATATATATATCACTAATTACACAATTTTTACATAAAGAATTATGCTTTGTGTATCAGCATTAGCATTGCAGCTCATTTAGAAACTTTATTTCATTGGTACACTTATTTATGTATTGATATCATAACACCTCAGGAAGAATCACGTCTAGACTGTGAGATCCATGTTTAGGGTTCCTGTGCTCTCCAGGACTAACTCATATTTCCGGAAAGATTCTTCCTTTTTTAATTCTCTTAGTGTTTTTATTATTTTTATTGTTATTATTATTTAATAATATTAATAATAATAATAATAATAATAATAATAATTTATTATTATTATTATTGTTATTATTCTAAATTGCTGAACAATTGATTAATTCATAAGTTAATCACAAAATGTATTAAATGAGATTATATTTGTATAAATTTACAAACATTATCAATAATTATTTATATTAATGTGATTAATGTGTTCAAGGGAAAAGCATCACTAAAGCCGTCGTTCTTGTGCCCTGAAGCGTCTACTTCTCAAGTTATATAGTTATTTTTTTTTTATGAAATATTTTAATCTTTATTTATTATCTACTTTTCTCTATCCAATGGTATTTGTCAGTCAAATCTGAATATTTTTTTTTTCATTATCCGTGATTTATTTTCACGTGTAGACCATCTTAAAACTTCTCCTGTAGACCATCTTAAAATTTCACCTATAGACCATCTTTAAACTTCACCTGTAGACCATCTTAAAACGTCACCTGTACACCATCTTAAAACTTCCCCTGTAGACCATGTTAAAACTTTACCTGTAGACCATCCTAAAACTTCACCTGTACAACAAATTACAACTTCATTTTGTCATAATCCTTCACCTGCAGAGAAACTTACACCTTCATTTGTACTGTGTCATACATTTTCATTAAGTGCAACTTACAAATTCATTTATGTATATAAATACAAATTCAGTTGCCTTATGTCACTCTCTTGCTTGTAATACCTCTTGGATATGATGCTAATTATAAAAATATGATTTGTATTCCCTGGAACGCAGGCGAGAAAGATACATGATAATATACACTTGGAAAATCCTAGAGGGATTGGTAGCAAACTTGCCCACGAAAATCACTCCCTATGAAAGCAAAAGACTTGGCAGAAGATGCAACATTTCCCCAATGAAAAGCAGGGGCGCCACGAGTACAACGAGAGACATCACAATAAATGTCAGGGACCAAAACTGTTCAACTGCCTCCCGGCATTTATAAGGGGGATTACCAATAGACCCCTGTCTTCAAGAAGGTGTTGGACAGGCACCTAATGTCAGTACCTGACTAGTCTGGCTGTGGTTCGTACGTTAGCTTGCTTGCGGCCAGCAGTAACAGTTTGGTTGATCAGACCTGAAGCACCACGAGGCCTGGTTAAAGTGTTAAAGTGGTAAGGGTCACAGATAGTCTGGGAAATTGAAGGAATTTATCCCTTCACCATCATGAGGATTCTTCCATTAAAGGAAAATACGTACAATGTGTATTTTGCAATATACGTCTCCACATTATTGGTGTTTAAGACTCAGTTATAAACACCAATAAGTACTGAATAAAATTTGCATTTGCCCAACTATGTTGACTCAGGTCAATGTTAGGGTTGTATAGAATTTTAATGTTTACACACTGTATTGTGTGGACCGTCTTTGATTAGAAGTTCTCAGCATACACACACTGTGCTAGTGCTTTGTGATCTGCCTTTATATAATTGCTCCAGTCAAGCACTTATAATGTTGATTAACTAACATTTGGTAAGCGGGTTGAGAGACTTTCGTTCAGGTATTACTTCATTAACATTCTTCATATGTGACTGATTCTCAATTCCACATTCTATCAAATTCCTAAAGTGGTAAATCGAAAAGTTTTTTCTGTTTAATACTCTCAGATTTTTGTCTTCAAGATGTTCACCTTAGGAAGCAGAGGCAACGTTTCTCACCTATATGACGCTTAAAGTGTTCTCAATTTCCCTTTCAATTTTTTTAATTAACTTAGAAAATAATATCAAATTCAGAAAGTAGATAATCTCATTATAGTCATGTAGCTATGCATAATAATCGGCAATTCATAAATATAATTTACACTGTTAACAATGAAATGCATTCAATTATTATTATACTTATATTTGTGATAATTTTGTTTCATAATTATTTTTAATTACAATTTTTTTTTAGAATATTATTAGTTTTTATCTTATTAATATATTAAACTGGGAGGTCGAGTCTGCCAGTTTGTAGCCATTTTCTTCCCCGATATATTTTTTTTTGAGTTTGTGATTATTAAAGTATTTTATATAGAGAAAATGTGCGAGAAGTAAAGACATGAAAATTAAAAAGCTACACTAATTTAAGTATTTAATAATTATTTTTTGATACTTTTTATCTTATAAAAGATAATTAATATATATATTTTTTCTTTATCCAGTACAAGTTTCTCTTAATTATCACCTCTTTAAATCTTCCCGTTTCTCAATGAGGAAATATTTGAGACTATATTTAACATCATTCTCCATCGTGGCTATTTAGAATAGTACCATTAAAACTTAAAGTCAAGAATTTCCTTATGTCCCTTTCATTGCCTGTGCAATGTGAGAAAGTTCAAATGTGAGTATTGGAATGTGTGGACATGTGAGTGTGTCATCGGTGGTGGAATATCAGATACTGATCGTGTGCTTGCGAACATGCCAGAGGGAGACGAAAGCATTGTGTGTGTGTGTACTCACCTAATTGTGGCTGCAGGGGTTGAGTCACAGATCCTAGCCCCGCCTCTTCACTGGTCTCTACTTGATCACTCTTCCTGCTCGTTGAGCTTCATCATACCTCTTCTTAAAGCTATGTATGGATCCTGCCTCCACTACATCACTTCCCAGAATATTCCACTTCCTGACAACTCTGTAACTGAAGAAATACTTCCTAACATCCCTGTGATTCATCCGGGTCTTCAGCTTCCAACTGTGACCCCTTGTTGATGTGTCCCATCTCTGGAACATCCTGCCTCTGTCAACCTTGTCGATTCCTCTCAGTATTTTATATGTCGTTATCATATCCCCCCTATCTCTCCTGTCTTCCTCTCCTCGTAGGACTTACCCCTTAGCTCCAAGATTAGTCTTGTTTCAAACCTTTGCACTTTCTTACGTGCTTAGCTAGGTGTGGGTTCCAAACTGGTGCTGCATACTCCAGTATGGGCCTAACGTACAGAGTGTACAGGGTCCTGAACGATTCCTTATTAAAATGTCGGAATGCTGTTTTTAGGTTTGCTAGGCGCCCATATGCAGCAGCAGTTACTTTTTTGATGTGCGCCTCCGGAGATGTGCCCGGTGTTATACTCACACCAAAATCCTTTTCCTTGAGTGAGGTTTGTAGTCTCTGGCCCCCTAGACTGTACTCTGTCTGCGGTCTTCTTTGCCCTTCTAAAATTCTCATGACTTTGCATTTGGTGGGGTTGAACTCCAGGAGCCATTTGCTGGACAACGCCTGCAGCCTATCCAGATCCCTTTGTAGTTCTGGTGGTCCTCATCTGATTGAATTCTTCTCATCAACTTCACATCATCTACAAACAGGGATGCTTCTTAATCTATTCCTTCCGTCATGTCGTTCACAAATGCCAGAAACAGAAGAGGTCCTAAGACTGACCCCTGTGGAACCCCGCTCGTTACAGGCGCCCACTCTGACACCTCGCCACATACCATGACTTGCTGTTGTCTTCCTGACAGGTATTCCCTGATCCATTGTAGTGCCTTCCCTGTTATCGCTGCCTGGTCCTCCAGCTTTTGAACTAATCTCTTGTGTAGAACCGTGTCTAACGCCTTCTTACAGTCCAAGAAAACGCAGTCTACCCACCCCTCTCTCTCTTGTCTTACTGCTGTCACCCTGTCATAGAACTCCAGTAGGTTTGTGAAACAGGATTTCTCGCCTCTGAACTCGTGCTGGGGTTCAGGGACGGGATACTATATATGTTAGTGACACTGGTCTGTAGTTTAATGCTTCATGTCTGTGTCCTTTTTTAAAAATTGGGACTACATTTGCTGTCTTCCATACCTCAGGAAGTCGCCCTGTTTTGATAGATGTGTTGAAGATTGTTGTTAGTGGTACACATAGCGCCTCTGTTCCCTCTCTCAGGACCCATGGAGAGACGTGTATGAGTGTGTGAGTGGCCATGTGTTTGCATATGTGTGAGTGCAAAACGTGTATATAGCACGTGTGTGTGTGTGTGTGTGTTTACATGTATTTGTGTATATGTACCTGTATATGTGTATGAGTGTGTGCCAATATGTGTACTCCCCTCTGAGTGGTTGCTGGGGTTGATTCTGAGCTCCTGGTCCCACCTCTCTGCTGGTCACGCCTGGCGTCACTCTTGGCTTCTTGAGGTATTATACTTTTTCTCAAAACTACGCATGGATTCTACCTCTATTACTTTGTTGTCTAGGTCATTTCACGGTCGCTTCACTTAATGTGTAGGATATCACTATTTTCCCTAACACTGTAGGATATCATTGTTATCACCCAGTCTGTAGAATATCACTTTCTTCACTATGTTGAATATTCTCTTTACTAACTCTGTAGGATTTTACTTGCCTCCTTAACTCTTTAGGATATAACACTCTTTACTAACTCTTCAGAATATTACTATCTTTAATAACTCTGTAGGTTATCACTCTTTTCACTACCTCTACAGGATATCATTCACTTCACCGACTCTGTAGGTTATCGCAATCTTTACTAACTCTACGATATTCTCTTCATTAATTCTGTAAAATATTACTTTGTTCATTAACTCTTTAGGATATCAAACTATTCACTGTGTAGGATATCACTCTTTAATATCTCTCTAGGATATTATCGTCACTATGGAGGATATCACACTCAACCCTAACCTTGCAAGATATCAATTATCACATCGTTTTTAACATAATAAAATTTGCTGTTTGCATTAGCATTAACGATGCAGCTCAATTATAAAATTTATTTCATTACAAAATATTAAAGTATTAATATCATAACACACTAGGAAGAGAAGTGTCCACACTGTGAGGTCCATCTTCGGTGTCAGCTGCACTCCAGATCAAACTCACTTTCGAACAATCCTCTTCCTTTTATAATTATCTTAGTGTTTTTATTAATGTTCTTGGTATTATTACTTTATAATATTAATAAGAACAATAAAAATAATATTAGTAATGATATTACTATTACTTTTTTTTAAATTGCTGAAGAAGTGATTAATTCGTAGAATCACAAAATATATTAAATGAGATTATTTTTGTATTAATGTGATTAATATGTTGAAGAAAAAGGCATCACTAAAAAGCCTTCAATGAAGTGCCTTGAAACGTCTTCTTCTCAAGTTCTATATTGGTTCATTTTTATTGAACTATTTTTTGCCTATATGTATTGTCTACTTTCCTATATCCAGTAATATTTAAAAAAAAAAACCGGAATCCTTTTCTTGTTTTTTTTTCGTTGCGATGATTCATTTCACCAGTTGATCACCTTACATCTTCACCTTAAGATCACTTCACACCTTCACCTGTAATGTCTTACTACTTCACCTGTGGAACAAATTACACCTTCACTTGTAGAACACACCTGACTGTCGTCTGTGATTCACTTCATTCCTCAATCTGTGGTTCAACTTGCATCATCTGTGGTTCACCTTGCATCATCTGTGGTTCACCTTGCATCATCTGTGGTTCCCCTTGCATCATCTGTGGTTCACCTTGCATCATCTGTGGTTCACCTTGCATCATCTGTGGTTCACCTTGCATCATCTGTGGTTCCCCTTGCATCATCTGTGGTTTAACTTGCATCTTCTGTGGTTCACCTTACACCTTCACCTGTACTGTGCAATTCACTACCACCTAAATTGCAACTTACACGTTCAGTGTATTCTACCCGGCAATTTATTCCATTGTGCGATTTGTTCACAAACGTTTAGTCGTCAGAACAATTGTCTTATGTCACTCTTGCTCATATACCATAATGGATATTTTGGTAATTATCTATTAATATGAATGAGTATATTACTCTCACACAGAAAATTTTTGTGTTTATGAATGAATGTATTTGTTTTTTTTAACAATTATATCAGTCAATTGTCTGAAGTCAGTGCTCCTGCTGTGGTATGTGTGTGCGCGCGCGCGCGTGTGCGTGTGTGTTAGATAACCTAGTTATTACGTGGTATTTATAACCTATTATAATTCAAGCTAATGAAAATAAAATATAAGCACACTTTATTTAATGATAAACAGCATTGGAATCTTTTTTGGGGTTACTCTTCAAGAAATATTTGTTGAACCTGGTTCGCAACCTGTCTACGTCCCATTGTAGTCGACTTGATACTCGTCCGCTTGAATTATTTGAATTATCCGCATTATTTTCTGATCGTCTGTAAACAGGGATCACCTCTGAATGTATCCATACCGTCATGTCATTGACATATACCAGAAGCAGCATTGACCCTAGGACTGGCCCTTGTGGAACCTCACTCGTCACATGCGCACTGTCTGGCACCTTGTTCCCTGTACTGTACTCACCTAATGGTGATTGCAGGGGTTGATTTATTGTTCGTGGCCCCGCCTCTTTACTGGTAGCCTTGTGCGTGAGTGTGTGTGTTTGTGTATTACCATGTGTTTGCATATGTGTGAGTACAAAACGTGTATGTAGAACGTGTGTATGTGTGTATTTGGAGTGTGTGTTTACAAGTGTACATGTATATGTGTTTGAGTGTGAGTGTACGTGTGAGTGTGTTCATATATGTGTACTCGCCTATGAGTGGTTGCTGGGGTTGATTCTGAGCTCCTGGCCACACCTTTCAGCTGGTCACTGCTGGCGTCTCACCTGGCTTCTTGAGGTATTATACTTATTATCAAAACTATGTTTGGATTCCACCTCTATCACTTTGTTCTCTAGGTCATTTCACGGTCGTTTAATATAATATAATATAATATCTTTATTTACTACAAGTACATGTACATGGTATACAGGCCTAACTGACATCAATGACATACTACTATATAGAAAGCCTCTTGTTATGCAGAGCATTTCGGGCAAATTAGGTCCTTGTCCCAGGATGCGACCCACACCAGTCGACTAACTACTAGGTACCCATTTAACTGATGGGTAAACATAGACAACCGGTGTAAAGAAACAAGTCCAATGTTTCTACCCTCGCAGGGAATCGAACGCAGACCTTCGCCGTGTGAAGCGAGAGCTTTAGCGACCAGGCCACGGTGCCTAAATGTGTAGGATATCAATCTTCACTAAATGTGTAGGATATCACTCTTTTCACTAACACTGTAGGATATCATTGTTATCACCCAGTCTGTAGAATATCACTTTCTTCACTATGTTGGATATTCTATTTACTAACTCTGTAGGATTTTACTTACTTCCTTACCTCTTTAGGATATAACACTCTTTACTAACTCTTCAGAATATTACAATCTTTAATAACTCTGTAGGATATCACTCTTTTTACTATATAGGATATCATTCACTTCATTGACTCTGTAGGTTATCACAGTCTTTACTAACTCTGTATGATATTCTCTTCATTAATTATGTAAAATATTACTCTGTTCATTAACTCTTTAGGATATCAAACTATTCACTGTGTAGGATATCACTCTTTAATATCTCTCTAGGATATTATCGTCACTATGGAGGATATCACACTCATCACTAACCTTGCAAGATATCAATTATCACATCGTTTTTAACATAAATTTTGTTGTTTGCATTAGCATTAACGATGCAGCTCAATTATAAAATTTATTTCATTACAATATATTAAAGTATTAATATCATAACACACTAGGAAGAGAAGTGCCCACACTGTGAGGTCCATCTTAGGTGTCAGCTGCACTCCAGATCAAACTCACGACCTGCAGCTTCTTCCTTTTATAATTCTCTTAGTGTTTTTATTATTGTTCTTGTTATTTCTTTATAATGTTATAAGAATAACAATAAAAATAATATTAGTCATGATATTATTAATTATTAGTAGTATTTTTAAATTGCTAAAGAAGTGCTTAATTCGAAAAAGAATACAAAAACATATTAAATGAGATTATATTTGTTTTAATGTGATTAATGAAATGATGAAAATGGAAGCAATAAAAAAGCAATAAAAGTTACTTGATACGTCTTCTCTAGTTGTATATTGGTTCATTTTTAAAGAATTATTTTTACCTATATTTATTGTCTACTTTTCTTTATCCAGTGACATTTTTCAACAAAACCGGAATCCTTCTCTTTTTTTTTTCTTTGTGATGATTCATTACACCAGCTGATTACCTTACGTCTTTCCCTTAAGATCTCTTCACCCCTTCACCTGTAATATGTCTTATTCCTTCACCTGTAGAACAAATTACACATTCACTTGTAGATCACCGCTGACTGTCGTTTGTGATTCCCTTCATTCCTCCATCTGTAGTTGACCTTGTATCTTCTGTGGTTCACCTAGCATCTTCTGTGGTTCACCTAACACCTTCACCTGTACTGTGCAATTCACTACCACCTAAAGTGCAACTTACAGGTTCAGGGTATTCTACCCAGCACTTTATTCCATTGTGCAATTTCTTCAAAAATACAAATTCAGTCGCGCTCACATTACCTCTTGGATATTTTGCTAATTATCTATTAATATGCATGAGTATACTACTCTCACACAGAAAAATGTTGCGTATATGAATGAATGTATTTGTGTGTGTGTGTTCGTGTGTACTCACCTATTTTTGCTTGCAGGGGTCGAGTCATAGCTCCTGGCCTCACCTCTTCACTGATCGCTACTAGGTCCTTTCTCTCCCTGCTCCATGAGCTTCATCAAACTTCGTCTTAAAACTGTGTATGGTTCCTGCCTCCACTACGTCACTTTGCAGACTTCCACTTCCTGACTGAAGAAATACTTCCCAGCATCACTTTAACTCATCGGATTCTTCAACTTCCATTTGTGACCCCTTGTTTCTGTCCCATCTCTGGAACATCCATTCTTTGTCTACCTTGTCAATTCCTCGCAGTATTTTATATGTCATTATCATGTCTTCCCTGACCCTCCTGTCCTCCAGTGTCGTCAGGCATCGCCCTTAATCTTTCTTCGTTGGAAAATCCCCTTAGCTCTGGGACTAGTCTTGTTGCAAATCTTTGCACTTCCTCTAATTTCTTGTCGTGCTTGACCAGGTGTGGATTCCAAACTGGTGCTGCATACTCCAGTATGGGCCTGACGTATATGGTGTACAGACTCTTGAACGATTCCTTACTGAGATATCGGAATGCTATTCTTAGAATTGCCAGACGCCCGTGTGCTGCAGCAGTTATCTGGTTGACGTGCGCCTCAGGAGATGTGCTCGGTATTATACTCACCCCAAGATCTTTTTCCTTGAGTGATGTTTGCAGTCTTTGGCCACCTAGACTATACTCTGTCTGCGGTCTTCTTTGCCCTTCCTCGATCTTCGTGACTTTGCATTTGGCGTGGTTTAATTGAAGGAGCCATTTGCTGGACCAGGCGTATAGCCTGTCCAGGTCTCTTTGTAGTCCTGCCTGATCCTCGACCGATTTACTTCTTTTCATTAACTTCACATCATCTGCAAACAGGGACACTTCTGAGTCTATCCCTTACGTTATGTATTCACATATAACAAAAACAGCACAGGTCCTAGGACTGACCCCTGTGGAACTCTGCTGGTCACAAACGCCCACTCTGACACCTCCTCACGTACCATGACTCGTTGTTGCGTCCCTGACAGATATCTCTGATCCATTGCAGTGCCTTTCTTGTTATGTGTACCTGATCTTCTAGCTTTTGCATTAACCTCTTGTAAGAAACTGTGTCGAAGGCCTTCTTGAAGTCCACGAAAATACAGTCTATGCACCCCTCTCTCTCGTGTCTTCCGTTACCTTGTCATAAAACTCCAGTAAGTTTGTAACACAGGATTTTCCCTCCCTGAAACCGTGCTGGATGTCGTTTATAAGCTTTTGTCTTTCTAGGTCCTCCGCCACTCTCCTCCTGATGATCTCCTTGACTTTGCATACTATACACGTCAGTGACACAGGTCTGTAGTTTAATGCCTCGTGTCTGTCTCCTTTCTTAAAAATTGGGACATCATTTACCATCTTCCATACCTCAGGTAGTTGCTCAGTTTCAATGGATGTGTTGAAGATTTTTGCTAGTGGCACACATAGCATCTCTGCTCCCTCTCTAAGGACCCACGGAGAGATGTTGTCTGGTCCCACCGCCTTTGAGGTATCAAGTTCACAGAGCAGTTTGTTTACCTCCTCCTCGGTTGTGTGTATTTCATCCAGCACTTGTTGGTGTATTTCTTGTTGGTATACCTCCCTATTCTGATTTCCTGGAGTCCTTCCTGTCTCCACTGTAAGTACTTCTTTAAATCTCGTGTCGTGTATGTGTTGGGTGTGTGTGTTTGTACATACACATGCACACACATACGTACATACACACACACACACACACACACACACACACACACACACACAACTGCACACAAAGTGAACAATGAATTTTATTGAATATTTTTTTTGTGTGACAAAAATTACGAGTGAAAATGTGATACATAAAATTGACAAAATCCTATAAACTTCAACAACAAAATTCTAAATAGACGCTCTAGTCAATTTAAAACAAAATATGAAAGGAATTCTTCAAGGTCATGAGTGAATTTGATCTGAGGTACATGAAGACTCTGGTCGTAGAACTCACAGTCTGACCATTTACCTTCCTAGAAAATTATGTTTTTAACAGCTAAATAAATATAACAGGAATAGTCATGTCCACACTTTGAAATTCAAGTTTGGGGTCCATGTTCTCTCCAGATCAAACTCACATAGAGTTTCTTGTTCTTCCTTTTATGATTCAATTGGCTTTTCTGTTATTGTTATTATTATCAATTGCTAAAGATGTACCAAATTCAAAAGAGAATCACAAAACACTGAAAATGAAATTCTATTTGGGTGAATGTAATTAATGCAATAAAATTCAACACAGAAGTGTCCGACCAAGTGCCCTGATACGTAATCTTGTCACGTTCTAATGTGGATAGTTTTTAAGAATTGTTTTTATATATATTTATGGTTTTCTTTTCTGGATTGAATGATATTTGTTTTTACTTATGTGTGAGAATGTGAATTTTACTTGGTGTGTGTGTGTGTGTGTGTGTGTGTGTGTGTGTGTGGTAAAATGTGCACTCACCTATCAGTTGCTGCTGGGGTCAATTCTAAACTCTTGGTCCCACATCTCTGTTAACCACTGCTTGTGTCACTCACTTTATTCCTTAGCCCTAACTCTGTAGGATATCACTCTTTTCACTACCACTGTAGGATATCACTCTTTTCACTACCACTGTAGGATATCACTCTTTTCACTACCACTGTAGGATATCACTCTTTTCACTACCACTGTAGGATATCACTCTTTTCACTACCACTGTAGGATATCACTCTTTTTACTACCACTGTAGGATATCACTCTTGTCACTAACCATTCAGGATATCACTAATCACACCATTTTTACATAATGAGTTATGTTGTTTGTATCAGCATTAACCATGCAGCTCATTTATTAACTCTATTCTATCACAATTTATTACAGTAATAATATGATAACACCCTAGGAAGAAACGTACACACTATGAGATCCATCGCTGGTGTCATCATACGCTCCAGATCAAACTCAGAGATAAACGTTTCCTCCTTTTATAATTTTTTTGTTCTTATTATTGTTATGTTATAATATTAATAATAGCAATAATAATAATAATAATAATAATAATAATAATAATAATAATAATTAATATTATTATTATTATTGATGCATAACCCCTGTTCCCTGTTTTAGTGCTTATGACTGGAAAAGAGAGAGTGCAGAATATAATATAATTTAGGTGTATATTAGATTTAAAGATTTGAGGCAAGTCAGAAGAGACTTTCAGAGGTCATCACAATGAAACTAATATTCAAATACCTTCTCTAGAAAACTTAGACACAGTCTTAATATAATTCAAACCTTCTAAACTAACCTATATCATAAAATACACAAATACATTAAACTTGAAGCCGCTCATACGTTGCATTATCAATTTATCAACTTGGGAGCTTGAATCTAATCGGATGTGGCACAGAAATTATCACATGAAAAGCAGTAGTTATATTTTCCAAGTTTATTCAATAATGAAAAGTAAATTTGGGGCCAACACAGACTGAAATTAATCCAACTGCTTCGACAATATTTTTTTCCAATGGTCTCTAGAACACGCATATGTTCTAGGCATATAAAATTTAGTACATTATGACTTCTGATCAGAAGAGCCATTCTTCAGTTATTTCAAGGAAACCAATTTGATTATAACTTATATCATTTAACGAAAACACTTCAGGAACAAGAGTTTAAAGCTGACAATAAGATGTCTTCGTTAGTTATTGCACAAAATACAAAGAGCAAGATGTGTACTTTCATTATCTACAGTATACATAAAAAACAGCTTTCATCCATTTCATTTTATTCATTACCCATTAAAAACTGATCCCATAATCTACCGTTGTCGTTTAATTAGGGGAGAATGCTAAACCCGTAGAGGTTCATATAGCGCCAGAAATAATTGAACGTGGTTCAAAATTTGAAGGCGATCGGACAGGCTTTTCGAAGTTGTAATCAAATTTCTTTGAGGAGTTCGTGAAGGCAAGAACTCTATACCTAACATTAGGCGGCTCTGCCACTGTTTTAATGGTTCACTAAATTTGTGAAATTTTAAAATACTGCACATGTGGAGTTTGTATTGCCTCTCAAATTTCTTTTTTTTCCTGGTGAATTTTATTTAAAATTCTTTGCTTTCTTTTACTAAAGTCCATCTACAATGAAAGTGTGAAATCAATCAGAAAATTATTTTCCAAGTATTTATTTGTGAATCCAACGATGTCACATGTGTTTAAAAAATACTTTAATTTTTTTAATTTGCACCTCAACAGTTTAAAAATGTAAAGTGTCTTCAATTTTATGAAATTCATATATATTATTATTTGGAAATCATTACCACGGATTTCATTGATTTCAGATTTTATATAAAACTAGTAAACTGGCATATTTTCCTGCACTCAAACTAAACTTAGTGGATACTATCCTGACCATCAGATACATCAACCATTAACAACTCTGGTCATTCAGAAAAGGGAGACTCGAAGATATTTAGCGTAACTTAACTGAAAAAAATTCGTACTATGATACACATGAAATTTTGCAGATGTGCATCTATAACACTGGTCTGCATTTGGAATGTTTTTAATCTTTATTTTTATTCATGGTTGCGATCTTACATATTCTTGGGATGTTGATTGTAAATATCTAAATCATTTTGCTCTATCACGTAAGGATTTTGAATAAAATACAAATTATTGATAATAAAAAATTTGAATGTTTAATAAATTGTTACTTTATTAAATTTAAGCAAGTAATCATGGAAAAGCACATTCTGTTAGTTTTGAGAACATATGAATTTCAAATCAACAAGAATCAAATCAAATGATTTTAATAAAAAAAAATGCTCCTAATGGTAAGCGAAATTTTATTATTTTTTCGAAGTTGCTTATATGTATTCATTTTTTAGGAAAAAAATTACAGTTTTCAGGAAATGCTTGAAAAAGGCTTGAATCTTCGAAATATGCAATAAAATAAAGGTTTAGATCATTTTTTAATATTTTAGAATAATTTACATATTTTTTTAAAAATCCCAGAAAAGTCTATTAAAAAATAAATATTATAATTGAATATTTCATATATTTTTTAAAAATACGTGAAACATTGAAAAAATTAGAAAAATGTGCTAAAAAGGTATTTTATTGCATATTTCGACGTTTTACAGCTTTGTGAAAGCTTTTCTGACAAACCTTCTTTTGCTAAAAAATCATAAATTATAACACTTTTAATCAAAATTGCTGACACCTCGTCTCGAACCGACACACTTTGTTACTTTCCTGTCAGGTATTTCATGATCCATTACAGTTCTTTCTCTCCTATTCCTGCCTGCTCCTCTCGTTTTTCAACCAGTCTCTTCTGTGCTACTGTGTCGATAGCCTTCTAACACTCCAAGAAGATGCAGTCTACCCATCACACTATCTCTTGTCTTACTTCTGTTACCTTGTCATAGAACGCTAATAGGTTCGCGACGAAGGATTTCCCTTCCATGAAGTCATGCTGGTTGTCATGTATTAGTCCATTCCGTTCTAGGTGCTCCACCACTTTTTTCCTGACAATTTTCTCCATAACTTTACATACATGTCAGCGAAACTGGTCTGTAATGTAGTGCACCCTGTCTGTATCCTTTTTAAAAATCGGGAACACATTCGTTGTCTTCCGCATCTCAGGCAGTTGTCCTGTTTCAGAAGATTTATTGAGGACCGTTGTTAGTGGCACACACAATGCATCGTGTGTTTTGGGTGTCTGTGTGTGTTTCCGTGTCTTTGAATGACTGTGTATGTGTCATATGCGTGTATATGCGTGTGTGATGGCTTCTGCTTATGTCACTCATTCCAGGCTTCGTGAGCCCCGTTATACTTATTCTTAAAGCTATATATGCATTCTTTATATATGACTTCGATGTGTACATCATTCCAAGGTCGTTTCACTAACTCTGTAGTATATCGTATTCTTCACTATGTAGGATATTCTCTTCACTAATTCTGTGCATATTACCCTCTTCTCTACATCTTTAGGATATCACTGTATTAACTAACTCTTCAGAATATCACACTCTAGGATATCACTTTTTTCATTAACTCTGCAGGGTATCACTCACTACACTACCTCTTAAGATATCATTCTCTTCACATACTCTGTAGGTTATCATACTCTTCACTAATTCTGTAGGCTATTTTCTTCATTAATTCTGCGGGATATTAGTTTATTCACTACCTCTTTAGGATATTGGGTCTCTTCAGTATCTTTGTAAGATATCACTCTCGTCACTAACTCTGGTGGATACCACACTCCTCAAAAAACATAAGGATATCACTAATCACACCATTTTTTACATAATGAATTATGCTGTTCTATGAGCATTAACTGTGTAGATAATATTTCATCTCAATTTATTAAAGTATTAATATCATAACACACTAGGAAGTAACGTGTCCACACCGTTAGATCCATCGTTGGTGTCCTCGTAATATCCAGATCAAACATTTATTTACATTATCTTCCTTTTATTATTCTCTTGTTTTTATTATTGGTGTTGTTATTGTTATTTTATAATATTAATTTGAATAATAAAAATAATAATTATTATTTTTATTATTATTATTATTATAATTGTATTATTTTTTAAATTGGTAAAGAAGTGCTTTATTCATAAGAGAATCACAAAATGTATTAATAGAGATTTTGTATTAATGTGTTGAAGAGAAACTCAACACTAAAGGCTTCGATCCTGTGTCTTGAAACGTCTTCTTGTCATGTTGTATAGGGTTTAGTTTTTTAAAAATTATTTTTATCTGTAATTATTGTATCCTATTCTCTATCCAGTGATATATGACCGCAAAACCGGAATGTTTCTCTTGTTTTTTCCTTTATGGTTTATTCATTTTCACCCATTGATCACCTTATAAATTCACCGATAGACAAGGTGAAGGTGTGAAGAACACTTCACACCTTCACCTGTGGAGCAACTTTCACCTTCACTTCTAGTTCTCACTTGACCGTTGCTGTAATTCCCTTCATTCCTTCATTTGTGGTTCACGTTCCATTCCTACTTGGAGGGGTTGAGGGAACTCAACCTGACAACTCTGGAAGATATAAGGGATATCGGAGACTGGAAAATAACATATAAAATACTTAGAGGAATTGTCAGGTATGGTTAAGGACAGAATGTTTCAGAGATGTGACACAGCAACAAGGGAAGTAAACAATCAGATGATACACAGGAATGTTAGGAAGTTTTTTTTCAGCCAAAGAGATGTTAGGAAGTGGAATAGTTTGGAGAGTGATGTACTGGAGGCAAGATACATACATAGGTTTAGGAAGAGATATGATAAAGCTCATGAAACAGGGAAAGAGTGGATCCAGTAGCGACCAGTGATGAGGCGGGGATGAATGATGTGACTCGACCCCTGCAACCACAATTATGTGAGTACAATTAGGTGAGTACTCACACACACGTTTTTAATTATATATATATATATATATATATATATATATATATATATATATATATATATATATATATATATATATATATATATATATATATGATGGGTCCACCTCTGGTGTATATTGTGGGACCCATTGCCTCGGAGAAGTGGATAAAAATGCTTCAAGGAAGAATATTTAGATTTCTTTCTGAAGCCAATGGAATATTCCACTTCCCCTACCACCCCATCTTTTTTATACAAACTTTATTTCAAGACAAAATACATTGACAAGAATACAACGCTCTTCTTGCCATATAAGACCAGCGAAAATTTGTGTATGCAATAATTTCTCAAAAATCCTTCTGAACCTAACGAAAAAAATATATTTCATTGTGTTTGTTTATTATTAAATTAGTGTAAACGTATCTAAAATATATTTAGTTGAGTTAGGCTAAATTAAATTGCGCTTGTTATAGTAAGGTTAGGTAAGTTTTCTAAGTTTCTATTGGTACAAAATTATAAATTTTTACATTAACATAAATGAAAAAAATGAATCTTTAAACGTATAAGAGAAAATTTTAGAAAGGACTTAATTTTAAATGAGTTCTTGCTAATTGACCAATTTTACCTAATCGGCACGACATATATATATATATATATCTCATTTAAAATTAAGTCCTTTCCAAAATTTTCTCTTATACGTTTAAAGATATATATATTTTTTTCATTTATGTTAATGTAAAATTTAATAATTTTGTACCAAAATAACCTTAGAAAATTTACCTAAGCTTATTATTTCAAACGCAATTAAATTTAGCCTAATCCATTTAAATATATTTTAGATAAGTTTACAATAATTTAATAATAAACAAACACAATTAAATATATTTTTTTCGTTAGGTTCAGAATGATTTTTGCGAAATTATTGCATACACAAATTTTCGCTTGCTTTATTTTTGTGTTTGTATGTGTACTCACCTAGTTGTACTCACCTAGTTGTGGTTGCAGGGGTCGAGTAATAGCTCCTGGCCCCGCCTCTTCACTGGCCGCTACTAACCCAAAAGGATTTTTTCAGGTATACAGAAGTAAGATTAGGGACAAGATAGGCCCACTCAAAAGTTACTCAGGTCAGCTCACCGTCAGTGATAAGGAAATGTGTAGAATTTTTAACACTTACTTCCTCTCAGTTTTTACACAGGAAGATACCAGCGATATTCCAGAAATAATAAATTATGTAGAACAGGATGATAGTAAACTATGCATGATTAGGGTCACAAGTGACATGGTCCTTAGACAAATAGATAAATTAAAACCTAACAAATCCCCAGGCCCTGATGAACTGTATGCAAGGGTTCTAAAGGAATGTAAAGAGGAGCTTAGCAAACCTATGGCTAATCTTTTCAACATATCACTGCAAACTGGCATGGTGCCAGATAAGTGGAAAATTGCAAATGTAATACCTATTTTCAAAGCAGGAGACAGGTCCTTAGCTTCGAACTATAGACCAATAAGCCTAACCTCCATAGTGGGAAAATTTATGGAATCAATAATAGCCGAGGCAATTCTGTAGCCATCTTGAAAAGCATAAATTAATCAATGAATCTCAGCACGGTTTTACAAAAGGGCGTTCCTGCCTTACAAATTTAATAACTTTTTTCACTAAGGTATTTGAGGAGGTAGATCATGGTAATGAATATGATGTTGTGTATATGGACTTCAGTAAGGCTTTTGATAGAGTCCCACATCAGAGACTATTGAGGAAAATTAAGGCACACGGAATAGGAGGAGAAATTTTTCCTGGATAGAGGCATGGTTGACAAATAGGCAGCAGAGAGTTTGCATAAATGGGGAGAAATTAGAGTGGGGAAGTGTCACAAGCGGTGTTCCACAGGGGTCAGTATTGGGCCCCTTGTTGTTCACAATCTACATAAACGACATAGATGAGGGAATAAATAGCGACATAAGCAAGTTTGCCGATGACACCAAAATAGGCCGTCCAATTCATTCAAATGAGGACATTAGAGCACTCCAGGAAGATTTGAATAGACTGATGCATTGGTCGGAGAAGTGGCAGATGCAGTTTAATATAGATAAATGCAAAGTTCTAAATATTGGACAGGACAATAACCATGCCACATATAAACTAAATAATGTAGATCTTAATACTACTGATTGCGAAAAGGATTTAGGAGTTCTGGTTAGCAGTAATCTAAAACCTAGACAGCAGTGCATAAGTGTTCGCAATAAAGCAAACAGAATCCTTGGCTTCATATCAAGAAGCATAAATAATAGGAGTCCTCAGGTTGTTCTTCAACTCTATATATCCTTGGTTAGGCCTCATCTAGATTATGCTGCACAGTTTTGGTCACCGTATTACAGAATGGATATAAATGCTCTGGAAAACGTACAAAGGAGGATGACTAAGTTGATTCCATGTATCAGAAATCTTCCCTATGAGGATAGACTGAGGGCCCTGAATCTGCACTCTCTAGAAAGGCGTAGAATTAGGGGGATATGATTGAGGTGTATAAATGGAAAACAGGAATAAATAAAGGGGGTGTAAATAGCGTGCTAAAAATATCTAGTATTGACAGGACTCGCAGCAATGGCTTTAAGTTGGATAAATTCAGATTCAGGAAGGATATAGGAAAGCATTGGTTTGGTAATAGAGTTGTCGATGAATGGAACAAACTCCGAGTACAGTTATTAGAGGCTAAAACGTTGTGTAGTTTTAAAAATAGGCTAGATAAATATTGAGTGGGTGCGGGTGGGGTGAGTTGTATCTGACTAGTTTGTGCTACTAGGTCAGATGCCGTGCTCCTTCCTTAAATGAATGTAACCTGACCTGGCTGGGTCGGGGGCATTGGCTTAGCCGTTGGAGATTTGGACCTGCCTCGCATGGGCCAGTAGGCCTGCTGCAGTGTTCCTTCTTTCTTATGTTCTTATGTTCATACCTCTTCTTAAAGCTATGTATGGAGCCTGCCTCCACTACATCACTTCCTAAACTATTCCACTTCCCGACCACGTGTTTGTGTGTTTGTGGTGCGTGTGTCCATGTCTTTGCCTGTGAGTGCACAACGGTATGTATAAGTGTGTCTAGGAATTTTTGGGTGATCGTAAGCTCTGTTATACGTATTCTTATAGCTATGTATGGCTTTTTTCCTCTTCTACTTCGTTGTTTAGGTTATTCCACGGTCGCTTCACTAAAGTGTGTAGAATATCATTCTTTTTTTAACTCTGTAGGATATCACTTTTTTTCACCAACTGTAGGATTTATTCACCCCCAAAATCTGTAGGATAAAATAGTCAACATTATGTGGATATCATAGTCACCATTATGGGGGATACATATTCAACATTTTGTAGGATATCATATTTAACATTATGTAGGATATTGTCTTCAGTATGCAAAATATTACTCTCCCTATATCTTTAGGGCATCACAATCTTCTATAGTCCTTTAGAATATCATGCTCTTCACCAAACTTTTCCATAACACACTCTTCAATAACTTTTTTGATATCACTCGTTTTATTGTCTGCGGGGATCCCCCGTTTCATTGGGGCACGGGGGATCCAACTCTTTAAAGTTTTCCCCGGGTATCACTCGTTTTATTAACTCTGGGGGACCTGTTTCATTAAGTCTGCAGGGGGATCACTTGTTTCATTAAATTGCAGGGTATCACTCGTTTCATTAAGTTTTGCAGGGTATCCTCGTTTCATTAAGTCTGCAGGGTATCACTTGTTTCA
>WNWK01022983.1:0-31704 GCA_009830355.1 Cherax destructor
AAGAAATGTCTACTACTATATATATATATATGTCGTGCCGATTAGGTAAAACTTGCAATTTTGGCTTAAATACCAACGCTCAGCTTGCCATATAAGACAAGTGAAAATTTGTGTATGCAATAATTTCGCAAAATCATTCTGAACCTAACGAAAAATATTTTCATTGTGTTTGTTTATTATTAAATTAATGTTAACGTATCTAAAATATATTTAGTTGGGTTAGGGTAAATTAAATTGCGCTTGTTGTAATAAGGTTAGGTAGGTTTCAAAGTTTCTCTTGGTACAAAATTATTAATTTTACATTAACATAAATGAAAAAATATACCTTTAAACGTATAAGAGAAAATTTTAGAAATTACTTAATTTTAGATGAGTTCTTGCTAATTGACCAGTTTTACCTAATCGGCACGACATATATATATATATATATATATATATATATATATATATATATATATATATATATATATATATATATATATGTCGTGCCGATTAGGTAAAACTGGTCAATTAGCAAGAACTCATCTAAAATTAAGTCCTTTTTAAAATTTTATCTTATACGTTTAAAGATATATTTTTTTCATTTATGGTAATGTAAGAATTAATAATTTTGTACCAAGAGAAACTTTGAAAACCTACCTAACCTTATTACAACAAGCGCAATTTATTTTAGCCTAACCCAACTAAATATATTTTAGATACGTTAACATTAATTTAATAATAAACAAACACAATGAAATATATTTTTTCGTTATGTTCAGAATGATTTTGGCGAAATTATTGTATACACAAATTTTCACTTGTCTTATATGGCAAGGTGGCGTTCTATTTAAGCCAAAATCAAGTTTTACTAATCGGCACGACATATATATGTCGTGCCGATTAGAATAAAACTGGTCAGTAGTAAGAACTCATCTAAAATTAAGTCCTTTCTAAAATTTTCTCTTATACGTTTAAAGATATGTTTTTCATTTATGTTAATATAAGAATTTATAATTTTGTACCAAGAGAAACTTTGAAAACCTACTTAACCTTATTATAACAAGATCAATTTAATTTAGCCTAACCCAACTAAATATATTTTAGATACGTTAACATTAATTTAATAATAAACAAACACAATAAATATATATTTTTTCGTTATGTTCAGAATGATTTTGGCGAAATGATTGCATACACAAATTTTCACTTGTCTTATATGGCAAGGTGAGCGTTGTTATTTAAGCCAAAATCGAGAGTTTTACCTAATCGCACGACATATATATATATATATATATATATATATATATATATATATATATATATATATATTATTGTATAAACAATATATCTCTTAAATATTTTGTACCATACTATGTAATAAAATATACCTATTGGTAAACAAAAACAATATATATAAATATATATATATATGGGTAAGTGGGACAGAATTCTTCCTCCGTAAGCCATGGTGTCTAGTACTAGCCTTGCTCCAGCAAGGGCTAGTAACTCTCCTGATATATATACTAAATGTAAAAGGAGAAACTTTCGTTTTCCTTTTGGGCCACCTACTCCTCGTGGGCACCCTGCCTCAAGTGGGCCACCCTGCCTCGTGGGCCACCCTGCCTGTGGCCACCCTTCCTCGAGTGGGCTCACCCTGCCTCGGTGCCACCCTACCTCGGTGGGCCACCCTGCCTCGGTGGCCACCCTGCCTCGGTGGGCCACCCTGCCTCGGTGGGCCACCCTGCCTCGGTGGGCCACCCTGCCTCGGTTGGCCACCCTGCCTCGGTGGGCCACCCTGCCTCGGTGGGAAACGGCCGACATGTTGAAAGAAAGAAGAAGAAAGACTATATATATATATACATATATTTGTCGTGCCGAATAAGTAAAACTTGTGATTTTGGCTTAAATAGCAAAGCACTTCTTACCGAATAACACATGCGAAATATTTTTGTGTGCAATAATTTCGCAAAAATCATTCGAATCTAACGAAAAAAATATATTTCATTGTGTTTGTTTATTATTAAATTATTTTAAACTTATGTAAAATATATGTAGTTCGATTAGAATAAATGAAATTGTGCTTGTGGAAAACCAGGCTTGTGGGTTTTAATCAAACCGTACAAGTAAGGAGTGTCCCAGATCTCGCATTACCTCTCAGTAAGGTTCTAAGTTGTTTATTAAACTTACTATTAACCTGGTCCATTGGGTTCTTATTAAAGGGTACGTAAGTATCCCTGTCTTCTAATAATGTGTTCGTTTTTCCGCTATAATCTACCTGGTCCATAATAACTATCACATTTGCTTTGTCAGCTTTTGTAAGATGAAGTCTACGAACTTTCTTTATTTTATGGTACGACTTAATAAATCTTTGAGGACAATTCGGTTCCACAGGTCTGAGAAAAGCTCCATATATCATGCCTTTGCAAATTTTGAACGTTTCAGGGGATAGGTCCCCTTGTAAGTTTAATAAACAACTTAGAACCTTATTCAGAGGTAATGAGGAATTAATTAAACAGTTTGATTAAATCCCACAAGCCTGGTTTTCCAACCAGACTTATTATTAGTTCTGTAGGATCGGCATCATATACCTTGTCAACATTGCTTGGCAACATTTCTGAAGCCCACTTAAAAAACAACGTTGATCTCATCGACAAATTGCAAAGTATCAACATGTCTAATGATTTTACACTTGTTAGTTCTGACGTCACTACGTTGTTGACGAGAGTCACTGTTCCTGACTTGCTGTCTTATTTGGAAGAAGAATTAGATGAGTTCTCTTTGCCTTTTGATAAAAATACCATTATTGAATTGATTAAGTTTGTGTAGTTGATTGAAAGTTTGAGTTTTAGGGAAAATACTATGCCCAAAAACAGGGAATGGCTATGGGTAATCCATTTTCCCTTTACTGAACAATCTGTATATGGGATTTTTCGCGGCTAGACTGTTGAAAAATATGCTATGTAGAGCTAAATGGTTCAGATATGTGGATGACATCTTGTGTCTTTGGTTTTAACTATAACCATAATTTTTAAAGGGGTGGACCGATAAGCCAGCAGAAGGCCTCGGTCAGATGAGAAAACCTCCAACGGCGGGTCATCATTTGACTAAGACCCGTGTCAGGAAACACTTGTCCTGTTTCCTGACGAACCTTACCTAACCTTTGGCCAAATGATATGGTCCTGGATATAGTTTTACCAAGACTTAACGCTCTACTCCCGTCTATTAAATTCACCGTGGAGAAAGAGGTGGACTGTAAACTTCCATTCTTAGATGTGTTGATACACCGAGTTGATAGAAAGTTTGCAGTATATAGGAAGACCACCAATGTGTGCTCATACATCCACTACTATTCCAACCATGAGACTAGAGTCAAAATGAGTGTATTTCTTACTATGTTTTTGAGAGCCTATAGAGTACAGTCCGGAGTTCCTAGATGAAGAAATTAGGAAAATATTTGACATTGGCATGAAACTGCAGTATCCTAAGGTGTTTGTGGAATCTGCCTTGCTGGCATCTAAGAAAACTTTATTATAGAACAGAACCTAGGATAACACCTCAGACCAAAAATGTGCTGGTCCTCCCATGTAACGAGAATTTATATATCTATCTTAGAAGATTTAATATACAAGTAGTATTTAAAAATTCATGGACTGTTAGAAGCATCCAGATAAAGAACGCACCACAACAACGTGTTGTTGGTGTCTACAGTGTTGTTGATGTCTACAGTGTTGATGGTGTCTACAGTGTTGTTGGTGTCTACAGTGTTGTTGGTGTCTACAGTGTTGTTGGTGTCTACAGAGCTGGTTGCAACGGTTGCAGTCTCTCCTATTTGGGACAAACTGGAAAACCATTAGAAGTGAGAATTTCCCAACACCGTTATTCGATACCTATAGCACAGGAGTCGAATGCAATTTTCAACCATATTAGAGCTTGTAATAACCCGGCAAATTGGCGGGAAGCAAGAGTCATCTTCCTTTGTTCCTCCTGGCTTGAAAGGAAGTTTGTAGAATCAGCAATAGGCAGTCATTATACAATATCAGTGATGGGTTGTTCAAATTAGATGTGTTTTTATTTGAGGCATTAGTACAGTCTAAAACTGGGCTCTTATACGAATGCATTAGACTGTCTTAAATGTAGTGTTATTACAGATGCCTCCCTCTTTAATAAATCCCTTTACCGGGCACTCCCTGGAAAATTATAATTTCGAAATGTATTTCATATGAGTGGATAGAGTAGCTCAATGTAAGGATAATGAGCCCATATAATTGAAATTCTAAAAATAACTTTTCGCACAATTGCCAATATTCGAGGACCGTTTTTTAACGGTCCTGCCCAGTAAAGGGTGTCAAATTCTGAATGTTGCAAATTTGCAATTGTTAATAAAACACCAAATAAGTATTTTTCTATTTTATTATACTAATAGACAATATCAAAAACATTAATGGAACTTGTTTCCAAACATTTTGTAAGTATAAAAAAATATAAAAATGAACCAAAGAGCAACATGGACACATTGCAAAGGAATAAAACTTCAAGTCCCATATTCCTGAATTTCCTGAGAAAGAACAATCATTCTAGATCACTAATTGCTACAATGAAAGGCTATAAAGCAATTTCTTTCCTTCTTGATGCATAGATTTACTTTGCATATGGCACAGGAAAATGAGAATGTGACATGATTTTTCATTTTTCTGCAATACTTGCATGTAAATATCTTGCCTTGCACTGGCCAGTGACCTAGCATTTTATCAAACCTATCGTTTTTGTCAAACCTCACACTGTCATCAGGCCTTTCTGCACATTGGTACTGCACTGGAGATGGCAACAGCTCATCTGGTTCTGGATCTGAGTCACTTTCCTCCAAAAAGTAGAGATATTTGGACTCTCTTTGGAGGATTCACCACAGAACAATTTCTCATTGATCTGGAATGACAATAAGAATGTTCTGTACACACCCAGACCACTACAGAATTCATATATGTACTAGAAATTTTTATATAAATATTTATTTTCTGAAATTTAAAATGTGGCCCTGACGGGCGGGACCGTTTTTACGCAGTCCTTTTTTGTTGCACTTTTTTCAATTGCATGGGACACTCATATTATGCATATCTAACTCCTGATATATATCTCAAAATATGCCTAAACTATTCATTTACACACTGGACACAACAATAAGTACTTACCGACATTGTAGAGAGTATAATCACAGTGTATATGAGTGGAAGAAGAGCAAAAATCTGGCTCTGGGTGACGCCAAGCGAGAAGTGTTTACATTTTGGTCTCTCAACCAATGGGAAGTGAGCAGACGCCAGTCTCACGCAGCTGGAGTGACTCGCAGAAGGCTTGTGATTGGTCAGAAATAGAGAACAGGTACCTAGATGTGCAGGGAAGTAGGAGGACCGGCGCAAAAACCATGCTTTCAGGACCTTTTTTTAACAGTCCTGCCTGGTAGAGGGAATAAAATGAGTTTATTTTAATGAGCCCCGTTTCCTTAGCATAACTTTTAGAAGTCTATCCTTTAAATGCTCCCGTTTTCTCACCTCTTTAAATGGACACGCTATCATGTGGGTGGCTATTCCATAATTGCCAGTGACTTCTATATCACTGACAATATATTCATGTATGTAAAGTTACTGATATTATAGCGGAATATGACCGATTTTTTTATTATTGCCACGTTACTTTCGTTTAGGCTGTTACAATATTAATGCTTGAAAGATATTTCTAATGCTATAATATTCATCCTTCTAGCTATGAGCACTGGTATGCCTAGGGGCACTTCCTGTACCCTTCTCTTTCTCTCTCTCTCTCTCTCTCTCTCTCTCTCTCTCTCTCTCTCTCTCTCTCTCTCTCTCCCTCCCTCCCTCCCTCCCTCCCTCCCTCCCTCCCTCACTCACTCCAGTGAAGACATCCTTTGGGAACATACTTGCTTAAAATTGCAAGCTCCCGATGATATGTTGATTGCAACACGAAAGGCCTAGAGCTATCTATTCTATTCCCCCGTGGTTGTTTTGCATCCTGTATCGTTTGGGGTTCCCGTTGGGCTGGGTAATGGGCTGTGGCGAGGCTTCTTTATGATGTCATTGACTCCTCATGTCTAGCATACTTCTTCTGATGTGTGACACGAGACCATGAAGTCCGAATTGATCAGCCGTCGCCCTGCCGCAATACACCTATGTTCGGTGAGTATGGGGCGGCTAGGCAAAGAGCTACACCAATCTGAATGGACTGTGGGTCGAGTCGAGTGTCCAGGGAGGAATTGGGAACGGCTAGACGGAAATCTCCTGAGTGATGTGCCTTCACCACTAGGAGACGAACTTTGTCTTTTCCTGAAGCTTTGGTGAGCATTGTGTTGGCAATTTTTTCCATGATCGGTTTGTCCCAGTGGGACTGTTTGTGCTCTTAGGAAGGAGCTGGTCTACTGGAGGAGTCTGCAAGGATGTGGCACCCACGGCTGCTCAATGAACCTGGGGTCTTGAGCTCCCACCACACCTCTCAAGCGTTGGGGACAATCTTCTTGACTAATCCACTGGAAGCTAAACACGACGACAGAAATGCTGTTAAAGCTACCTGCGTTCCTTTGCGCACCCCTATACCTCCCAGTCGCACTGGGAGGGTTGCCTGCTCCCATTGCCGATCCTCTAGTGACAGATTCATTGCCTTCTTAAAGGTTGATCTCAGGTGTGCGTCGTACTCATCAAGCGTTGGGTTGTCAAAAGAGGGTGCACACCTCAGGAAGTGAGTCTTGGCATAGTAAGACACCTTGTGAGGAGATACATATATATATATATATATAATATATATATATATATATATATATATATATATATATATATATATATATATATATATATATATATATATATATATATATATATATATATATATATATATATATATATATATTAATATATTCGAATTCAAATTAAAACTTACAAATTATCAGTGCCACAAATTATCAGTGCCAAGAAAGATTGCAAAAGTTTGATTTACTAATCAAGTGAAAGAGAATTATTGCAAAATGTTTATAGGAAATTGGAATTTTGAAGCAAATTTATTGATCATATTGCTCGACAGTCAATAATTATTTTTACTAACTTTATTTAATAGGAAAACCCATCTCTAAAAAAAATCTTCTCTCCAAAAATAATAAGCAGCAATTAGTAGAAAGGTGGGCTAGTGAAAGTATAGGTAATGAGGTTGAAGACGTATTGGTTAAATTTAAGAAAGGAGGGAATGTTCAGCAGAGGATTGTGGGTATATGAGAGTGGGTGTGGGAGGGAAGAAGAGCAACTGGTAAAACGATCAAGTAACTAGAGAAGTAAGAGAGAAAAAGTTAACATATGAGATGTTTTTACAAAGTAGAACTGATAAAAGGAGGAGGAGAAAATGGAGAGAAAAAGAGAAGTTTTGAGAGCGGTGAAACAATGTAAAAAGAGAGCAAATGAGAGAGTGAGTGAGATGTTGTCAACAAATTTTGCTGAGAATCACAAAAAGTTTTGGAGTGAAATTAATTAGTTGAGAAAGCCTTGAGAACAAATGGGTTTGACAGTTGGAGAGTTATTAGATGGAGAGTTGGAGGTATCAAGAAGATGGAGGGAATATTCTAAGGAATTGTTAAATGTTTATGAAGAGAGGGAAGCTGTGATTTCATGAATTGGCCAGGGAGGCATAACATCTAAATTTTAGGAGTAAGAGCCAGATGTGAGTGTGTGGTAGGCGCATGAGGCTGTGGGTAGAATGAATGGGGGCAAAGCAGATGGGACTGATGGAATCAAGACAGAAATGATAAAGCAGGTGGGGATATAGTTTTGGAAGAGTTGGAGCTTTTATTTAATAAATGTATGAAAGAGGGGAAGGTACCTAGGGATTCACAGTGCATATGCACAGTTCCTTTGTATAAAAGCAAAGGGAATAAAAGAGAGTGAAAGAATTACAGGGAAATAAGGCTGAGTATACCTGGTAAGGTGAATGGTAGTTATTATTGAAAGAATTAAGAAAAAGACAGAGAGCAGCATCGCAGATGAACAAGGAGAATTTAGGAAGGGTAGGGGGTGTGTAGACCAAGTGTTTGAAGTGAACAGTATTTAGATGAGGATAAAGAGGTTTTTCTTGTATTTATAGATTTCGAAAAGGCGTTTGATAGGGTGGATAGCTGAGGAACGTGGCAGATGTTGAAAGTAGATGGAATAGGTGAGAGTATGTAGAAGAGAGGGTGATTGTTTGGCAGTTAAAGAAGACTGTGATGTAACCATCACTATAGATGGAGTTGTAAGAGAAGTGAATGCTCGGGTGTTGGCAAGAGGTGTGGGGTTAAAAGATAAAGAATCTAACACAAAGTGGGAATTGTCACAGTTGCTCTTTGCTGATGACACTGTGCTTTTGAGAGATTCTGAAGAGAAGTTATATAGGTTCGTAGACGAATTTGGGAGGGTATATAAAAGAAAAACAATAAAAGTGAACTAAGGAAAGAGCAAAGTGATGAGGTTCACAAAAGATTTAAGTAATGAAAGAGTGGATACCAGATTGGAGTGAAGGAGAATGGAGGAAGTGAATGTATTCAGATATTTGGGAGTTGATTTGTCAGCAGATGGTTCTATGACTGATGAGGTGAACCATGCAACTGATGAGGGAAAAAGGTGAGTGGTGCACTGTGGAGATTTTGGAGACAAAGAAGATTATTCATGGAAGCAAAGAGGGGAATGTATGAGAGTATAGTGATACCAACATTCTTAAGTGGGTGTGAAGAATGGGTGGTGAATGTTGCAACAAGGAGAAGGCTGGAGGCAGTGATGTCATGTCTCAGGGCAATGTGTGGTGTAAATATTATGCAGAGAATCCATACCCTGGAGATTAGAGAGATGCATGGTTTTTAAAAGTGTTATCCAGAGGGCTGAAGCGGGGTTGTTGAGATGGTTTGAACATTGAGAGAGGAAGGAATAAAATATAAATCTGTAGTGGAAGGAAGGTGGTGTAGGTGCCAGCCTAGAAAAGGTTGGAGGGAGAGGGTAAAGGATATTTTGTGTGTGAGGGGCTTAGACTTCTGCAAGCAAGCATGCATAAGAGTGTTAGGAGCGAGTGGAGACAAATGGTTTTTAGGAGCTTACATGCTGTTGGAGTATGAGCAAAGTAACATTTATGAAGGGATTCAGGAAAACTGATTAGCAGGACTTGAGTCTTCGATGTCGTAAGTACAATAATTACACTCTGAAGGAGGTGTGGAGATATGTTGCAGTTCTCTTTAGCAATATTGTTAGCACACCTTTGGCAAGACAGTGATGGAGTGAGTGATGATGAAAGTGTTTTTTCTTTTTGGATCACCCTTGCTTGGTAGGAAACAGCAGATGTGTTATAAAAAAGTAACGTATAAGAGAAAATTTCAGAAAGAACCTAATTTTAAATGAGTTCATGCTAATTGACCAATTTTACCTATTCAGCACTACATATGTATATATATATATATATATATATATATATATATATATATATATATATATATATATATATATATATATATATATATATATATATATATATAATATATATATATATAAGATGAGGTCCACCTCTGGTGTCAATTGTGGGACCCATTGCCTCGGAGAAGTGGATAAAAGACTTCAAGGAAGAATATTTAGATTTCTTTCTGAAGCCATTTGAATATTCCACTTCCCCTACCACCCCATCTTTTTTTATACAAACTTTATTTCAAGACAAAATACAATAGGGAGTAAAACAACATAGATGACAACTCAGAGCTACATGTCAAATACTTCGTCCAACTCCCCGGCAGTGGGCCGCGTGCCCAGAATACTGCAGGCATTTCCCCTCTGGATCGCAACACTGAGTCTCTGAAAGAGGAAGCTGCTCGCCCTGTGGTCCTTGGTTTCTATGATGTATACTCGTGTTGCATGGGCAGATGCTTCACAGCCTTGTTGAACACCAAAACCGAGCTGAGTTGGTTTCAACATTGAGGCAGCATCTTGACTCACCCTTCGTACTGCACCCTTGGCAACTAGGCGCCGAAGGGTGTTGCCCACTGCAATGGGCCTGATTCCTCCATCCTTTTTCCGGAGGGCACACAGTGAGGCACCAAAGAAAAGGGGTCTAATGGTCTGTGGGACACTACCAGCCAGGCACCCATTGGAAAATTTGGTGAGTTCAGACAACAATCTCTCAGAGACCTCACCAAGACCTGGATTGAGCATTTGTTTCAAGTGTTGTGGCCTTAAACCAGTGAAACCTCCTGCTGAGCCCTGTGGGAAAGACATAGCAGCTTTATACACATCGGCGTCCCGTAAGGTTAAATGTTCTTGACCTGCTGCAATGTCAAGGGGGTCAATGTTGGTACTGGGAGCCCTGGGCGGATGTTTGTCCTTCAGGGCTTGTGCTGTAATGATATCCTTAGGAGCGATGGTATCCTCACTGGTTATAAGCCTCAGTGCTCCGATAGTATTACCCTCTTCTATTTTTCTGCTAATGTGGGCCCTGATTTTTGAGGCGTCTGGTGTCCTGTTGTTGACATTTGCCTGGCGGGTGTTTGACGTCCTGGAGGGGATACGGACAAGGTTGTCATCTCTAGGGAATGCATTTATTGCCCTGATAACAGATGTAGCTAGTGACTTGTCCCTCCTTGGTGGGACAGCCAAACAGGCATTGCCAAAAAGCAGAAGGTTGTGCCAGGATCCATTGTTTGCAACGCTCATCTTGCCATATAAGACAAGTGAAAATTTGTGTATGTAATAATTTCGCAAATATCATTCTGAACATAACGAAAAAAATATATTTCATAGTGTTTGTTTATTATTAAATTAATGTTAACGTATCTAAAATATATTTAGTTGGGTTATGCTAAATTAAATTGCGATTGTTATAATAAGGTTAGGTAGGTTTTCAAAGTTTCTTTTGGTTCAAAATTATAAATTTTTACATTAACATAAATGAAAAATATATATCTTTAAACGTATAAGAGAAAATTTTAGAAAGGACTTAATTTTAAATGAGTTCTTGCTAATTGACCAGTTTTACCTAATCGGCATGATATATATATATATATATATATATATATATATATATATATATATATATATATATATATATATATATACACACTTCGTGTTATATTTATCCTTAGTTAAACTTGGCATCAGAAAAGCAAAATATAAATGATGTACTTCAGATTAGTTAAAGTCTTATGGATCATCAACATGCTTACACGATAGAAAATCACTTTTCTAAGTGCTAGGTTGAGTTTCCATATTACTTCGTTGTGCCAAAATGAACGGAATTTGCTTTACCACCTTAGGCTAGGTGTCCCGTAGCTCGATCGGTAGCGCACTCGGCTCTCACACTGAGGTCCAGAGTTAGAATCTCCGGTACGGCTGGAAAATATTAGGGACGTGTTTCCTTAAGACACCTCTTGACCCTGTTCACCCATTAGTATTAAATAGGTACCTGGGTGTTAGTCGACTGGTGTGGGTCGCATTCTGGGACAAAACTGACCTAATTTGCGGGAAATACTCCTGGAAGATCCTCTAGGGACTGGTCCCTAATCTGCACACAGATATCACTCCCTACGAAAGCAAAAGACTTGGCAGGCGATGTAACTTACCCCAGTGAAAAGTAGGGGCGTCACTGGTACACTAAGAGAAAACACAATAAGTGTCCGGGGCCCAAGACTGTTCAACAGCCTCCCACCAGCCCTGGTTGTCTTCAAGAGGGAGCTGGACAGATACCTAAAGTCAGTGCCGGATCAGCAGGGCTGTGGTTCGTACGTTGGACTACGTGCAATCAGCAGTAACAGCCTCGTTGACCAGTTCCTGATCCAACAGGAGGCCTGGTCATGGACCGGGCCGCAGGGGCGTTGATCCCCGGAATACCCTCCAGGTAGACTCCAGGTAAATGCTCATCATAACAAGGGACTTTCTATATAGCAGTATGTCACTGATGTCAACTATGGTCTGTTTACCTTGTACATGTACTGGTAGTAAATAAAGATATCAGTATGTTTATTTAGGCATAGATACACATACCTGGAGAGTATTTCGGGGGTCAACGCCCCCGCGGCCCGGTCTGTGACCAGGTCATGTGGTGGATCAGAGCTTGATCAACCAAGCTGTTACTGCTGGCCGCACGCAAGCCGGCACATAATTAAAATTATCAAACATAATGTAAATTATTAAAACAATAATCTTTCTACAAGTACATGATGCAACTTATACAGACCATAGCTGACATCAGTGACATACTAATATATAGAAAATTCCTGGTTATGCTGAGCATTTCCCGAAAATTAGGATACTTTTGTCCCCAGGATGCGACACACATCAGTAGGCTAACACCCAGGTTCCTATTTACTGCTAGGTAAATAGGTGTGACAGCAGGTGTATTACGGAAACACCCCCAAATGTTTGCACCCAGAACAACCCCAAAACTCAGAGTGACTTATTTCCATTTAGGTCCTTGTAATATCATATTATTTAAACCTTAAAAGTAACCAAAGTATCAAGTAACTCAACCTTGTGAAACTCACTCATAATTAAAGGAGATATAACAGGAAAAACGCAAACTGGACGTTGTGAGGTAAGGTTCGTCAGGAAACAGGAGAAGTGTTTCCTGATGCGGGTCTTAGTCATGCTGACCCACAGCTGGAGCTTCTGGTCATCTGACTCAGGTCTTCCACTTTCATTTAGGAATCAACTCTTTCGATCAATATAATCCCAACTTAAGTACTACTTATAGAACTGTCGTCTACTTAAATGGAATAACAAATAACGGACATGATTCTGCACTTAAATGTGTTATTCATTTATGTTAAGTTTTACTCTGAATGTAAGATAATTATGATAGATTTCTGCTGTAACTTTTGGTGGTATCCTACGTACACGTACACATATGTACAATTATCACACATAGTAACATGTGTGAACCTGTACCCGCCTGCTAGACAACGCTCTCGTCTGACAATGATTGTTCGCAGTTCGATCCCCTGCATGGGTAGAAACATTGGTCGTGTTTCCCTACACTTGCTGTCCCTGTTCACCTAGCAATTAAGTAGGTACCTGGGTGTTAGTTGACTGGTGTGGGTGGCATCCTGGGGGACAAGACTGAAGGACCACAATAGAAATAAGACAGTCCTCAATGACGCACTGACTTTTTTTTTTTTGTTATCCTGGGTGGCTGACCCTCCGGAGTTAAAAATCCGAACAAAATTTGATGTTAATCAGTATTGTCTTACCTTGGCTAGCTGTGACCAGCGTCAACATACACACTATGAGTCCCACGTCCATCACAAGGTCTCCTTAAATTCATCACAATATAAAGTTCTTATACAAGCCGCTGGTTGCCTCATAATGAATTAAATTTCCGAAACATTAACACAAAATCACTTTGTTCTTCAATTTAGTAATTTATTAACAACTTGCGTTAAATTCTGTACTTCTGAAGGGAATGAAGAGACCAGAGGTTGGTGAAGACTGCGAGGTTCCTACCTCCATGGTGTCTGCTCTTACACTGGGAGTGATGGAGGTGTGGTGGAGGAGCGCTGGTGGTGGGGGACTGGTGGAGGGGGAGGGGAAGTGATGGAGGGGCAGGGGAGAGCTGTGAGCTGAGAGCTGCTGGGTGGGGTTACGACCGCCCTCACAAACCTATCAAGTATATTCATGTATACACAAATACAGATACATAGATCATCATACATAGCAGCATATGTGTACACAACCATCCAGGATAACACAAAAAAGTCACACAAACTGACTTATTTCAATTGGGGTCAAATAATACGTTATTTACTACCTCGTTATTATACTCTGGTTGTGTACTGATGCTGGGTATCAGTGGTTAATTATCCACTTGTGTACTGATGATGGGTATCAGTGGTTAATTATCCACTTGTGTACTGATGATGGGTATCAGTGGTTAATTATCCACTTGTGTACTGATGCTGGGTATCAGTGGTTAATTATCCACTTGTGTACTGATGCTGGGTATCAGTGGTTAATTATCCACTTGTGTACTGATGTGGGTATCAGTGGTTAATTATCCACTTGTGTACTGATGCTGGGTATCAGTGGTTAATTATCCACTTGTGTACTGATGCTGGTATCAGTGGTTAATTATCCACTTGTGTACTGATGCTGGGTATCAGTGGTTAATTATCCACTTGTGTACTGATGCTGGGTATCAGTGGTTAATTATCCACTTGTGTACTGATGCTGGGTATCAGTGGTTAATTATCCACTTGTGTACTGATGCTGGGTATCAGTGGTTAATTATCCACTTGTGTACTGATGCTGGGTATCAGTGGTTAATTATCCACTTGTGTACTGATGCTGGGTATCAGTGGTTAATTATCCACTTGTGTACTGATGCTGGGTATCAGTGGTTAATTATCCACTTGTGTACTGATGCTGGTTATCAGTGGTTAATTATCCACTTGTGTACTGATGCTGGGTATCAGTGGTTAATTATACTTGTGTACTGATGCTGGGTATCAGTGGTTAATTATCCACTTGTGTACTGATGCTGGGTATCAGTGGTTAATTATCCACTTGTGTACTGATGATGGTATCGTGGTTAATTATCCACTTGTGTACTGATGATGGGTATCAGTGGTTAATTATCCACTTGTGTACTGATGCTGGGTATCAGTGGTTAATTATCCACTTGTGTACTGATGCTGGGTATCAGTGGTTAATTATCCATCTGTGTACTGATGCTGGGTATCAGTGGTTAATTATCCACTTGTGTACTGATGCTGGTATCAGTGGTTAATTATCCACTTGTGTACTGATGCTGGTATCAGTGGTTAATTATCCACTTGTGTACTGATGTGGGTATCAGTGGTTAATTATCCACTTGTGTACTGATGCTGGGTATCAGTGGTTAATTATCCACTTGTGTACTGATGCTGGTTATCAGTGGTTAATTATCCACTTGTGTACTGATGCTGGGTATCAGTGGTTAATTATGCATTGTGTACTGATGCTGGGTATCAGTGGTTAATTATCCACTTGTGTACTGATGCTGGGTATCAGTGGTTACTTATCCACTTGTGTACTGATGCTGGGTATCAGTGGTTAATTATCCACTTGTGTACTGATGCTGGGTATCAGTGGTTAATTATCCACTTGTGTACTGATGCTGGGTATCAGTGGTTAATTATCCACTTGTGTACTGATGCTGGGTATCAGTGGTTAATTATCCACTTGTGTACTGATGCTGGTTATCAGTGGTTAATTATCCACTTGTGTACTGATGCTGGGTATCAGTGGTTAATTATATGCTTGTGTACTGATGCTGGGTATCAGTGGTTAATTATCCACTTGTGTACTGATGCTGGGTATCAGTGGTTAATTATCCACTTGTGTACTGATGATGGGTATCAGTGGTTAATTATCCACTTGTGTACTGATGATGGGTATCAGTGGTTAATTATCCACTTGTGTACTGATGATGGGTATCAGTGGTTAATTATCCACTTGTGTACTGATGATGGGTATCAGTGGTTAATTATCCACTTGTGTACTGATGATGGGTATCAGTGGTTAATTATCCACTTGTGTACTGATGCTGGGTATCAGTGGTTCATTATCTGCTTGTGTACTGATGCTGGGTATCTATGGTTAATTATCCACTTGTGTACTGATGATGGGTATCAGTGGTTAATTATCCACTTATGTACTGATGCTGGGTATCATGTGTGACGCAGCTTTAGTTCTGGGTATCATGTATTATGCAGCTATTAGTGCAGGGTATCTGGTATTATGCAGTCATTAGTGCTGGGTATCAGTGATTAATTATCCGCTTGTGTACTGATGCTGGGTATCAGTGGTTAATTATCCGCTTGTGTACTGATGCTGGGTATCAGTGGTTAATTATCCGCTTGTGTACTGATGCTGGGTATCAGTGGTTAATTATCCGCTTGTGTACTGATGCTGGGTATCAGTGACTGTGCAATACTCTTATACTGAATATCATATTGCATTAAGTCCTGTAGTTTGGTTCCTAGCGCACTCACCTCCCACACTGAGGTCCGTGGTTCGATCCTTGTACGGGTGGGAACATTAAGGCGTTTTTCCCTAAGACACCTGCTGTCGCTGTTCACCTAGCAGTAACTAGGTACCTGGTGTTATTATTATTATTATTATTATTATTATTATTACAAGTTGATAATTAAGACTCGTGTGCGACAGTTAAGCTTCTTGTGTCAACTTCAGAGGACGCATTCTTGTGTCAACTTCAGAGGACGCATTCTTGTGTCAACTTCAGAGGACGCATTCTTGTGTCAACTTCAGAGGACGCAGTAGACACCATACATACCAGCCTACTGTGTAGACGCAAAGTTTGGGAATGAAGATACCTAAGTGTTACTGAACTGACACAGAGTATCAGAGCTTAAGCAATTACTTGAGTTCCGGTATTGGGTATTAAGTAATCAGCGGCATACTGGTGTTGGGTATTAAACAACCTCTGGTTAACAGGTTCTGGATACCAGATTATCAGATTAAATAATTTAGGACTTAGAGGTGATGACTATCAACGTTCGTGAAGCGTCTGGTGTAGCAGTGCTGGTGTAGCAGTTCTGGTGTAGCAGTGCTGGTGTAGCAGTACTGGTGTAGCAGTGCTGGTGTAGCAGTGCTGGTGTAGAGGTGGCAGCAGCGTGGTGTAGCAGCACTGGTGCAGCAGCACTGGGTGCAGGCTGGTGGGCAGTCCTGGTGCAGCTGGTGTGAGCAGGCTGGTGGCAGGCTAGTGAGCAGCTGGTGAGCAGCGTGAGCAGTGCTGGTGCGGCAGTTCTGGGTAGCAGTGCTGGGTGCAGCAGCACTGGTGCAGCAGCACTGGTGAGCAGGCTGGTGTGGCAGTCCTGGTGAGCAGGCTGGGTGGCAGGCTGGTGAGCAGTGCTAGTGAGCAGCACCGGTGCAGCAGTACTGGTGTAGCAGTCGCTGGTGAGCAGGCTGGTGAGCAGTGTGGGTGCAGCAGCTGGTGCAGCAGTGCTGGGTGCAGTTCGGAGCAGTGCGTGGCAGTGCTGGTGCAGCAGCGCTGTGTAGCAGTGCTGGTGAGCAGCCTAGTGATGGCAGTCACTGGTGTAGCAGGCTGGTGAGCAGGCTGGTGAGCAGGCTGGTGCAGCAGTGCTGGTGTGGCAGTCCTGGTGCAGCATGCTGGTGTGCAGCAGCGCTGGTGTAGCAGGCTGGTGAGCAGCTGGTGAGCAGCTGGTGAGCAGTGCTGGTGTGGCAGTCTGGTGTAGCAGCGCTGGTGAGCAGTGCTGGTGAGCAGGCTACGGTGAGCAGTGCTGGGTGCAGCAGTCTGGTGAGCAGTGCTGGTGTGGCAGTGCTGGTGAGCAGCGCTGTGAGCAGCACTGGTGCACTGCAGTGCTGGTGAGCAGGCTGGTGTAGCAGTGCTGTGAGCAGTGCTGGTGGCAGGTGCAGCAGCACGGTGCAGCAGGCTGGTGTAGCAGTGCTGGTGAGCAGGCTGTGAGCAGGCTGGTGAGCAGGCCAGTGCAGCAGTGCTGGTGCAGCAGTGCTGGTGCAGCAGCGCTGGTGTGGCAGTCCTGGCAGGTGTAGCAGTCTGGTGAGCAGTGCTGGTGAGCAGTGCCAGTGCAGCTGCTACTGTTGCAGCAGGCTGGTGCAGCAGTGCTGGTGCAGGCAGTAGCAGCTGGTGTAGGCAGTCTGTGTGCAGTGCTGGGTAGCAGGCTGGTGAGCAGGCTGGTGAGCAGCGCTGGTGCAGCAGTCGTGAGCAGTGCTGGTGCAGCAGTGCGGTGAGCAGCACTGGTGAGCAGGCGCTGGTGAGCAGCGTGGCAGTGCTGTGCAGCAGCGCTAGTGCAGCAGGCTGGTGGCAGTGCTGGTGTAGCAGTGCTGGTGCAGTCGTGCAGCTGGTGTAGCAGTGCTGGTGCAGCAGTGCTGTGTAGCAGTGCTGGTGTAGCAGTACGTTGTAGCAGCGCTGGTTGCAGGCTGGTGTGCAGTGCGAGCGCTGGTGTAGCAGTGCAGTGGGTACAGTCTGGTCAGCGGCTGTGAGCAGTGCTGGTGCAGCAGGCTGGTGCAGCAGTCCTGGGCGTAGCAGTCTGGTGTAGCAGCACTGTGCAGTGCGTAGCAGGCTGGTGCAGCAGTGCTGGTGAGCAGTCTGGTGAGCAGCGCTGGTGTAGCAGGCTGGTGCGGCATGCTAGTGAGCAGGCTGGTGAGCAGTCGCTGGTGCAGCAGCTGGTGAGCAGGGGCTGGTGTAGCAGCGGTGAGCGCGCTGGTGCAGCAGCGCCTGTGCAGCAGTGCTAGTGCGTGCAGACCGGTGCAGCAGCGCTGGTGCAGCGCGCAGTCTGTGAGCAGCCTGGTGAGCAGGCACGGTGCAGCAGCACCGGTGTGCAGACTGGTGGCAGTCCTGGTGCAGCAGCGCTGGTGCAGCAGCTGCCAGTGAGCAGCACTGGTGAGCAGCGGTTAGCAGTGCAGCAGCTGGTGCAGCAGCACCGGTGCAGCAGCTGGTGAGGCTGGTGCAGTCTGGTGTAGCAGCGCTGGTGAGCAGGCCGTGTAGCAGCTGGGAGAGGCTGGTGCAGCGCAGCACAGCTGGTGCAGCAGCCGGGCGCAGCGCTGGGCAGCAGGCTGGAGTGCTGGTGTAGCAGTGCTGGTGTAGCAGTATTACACCAGCACTGTCACACAGAGGTCACACACCTGGTCTCCAGAGGTAACACACCAGGTCACTAGAGATCACACTCCTGGATCACCAAGGGTCACACACTTGGGTCACCATAGGTCACACACCTGGTCACTAGAGGTCACACACCTGGTCACTAGAGGTCACATACACGGTCAATACAGGTCACACACCTGGATCACCAAGCGTCACACACCTGGATCACCAAGCGTCACACACCTGGATCATTAAGGGTCACACACCTGGATCACCAAGGGTCGCACACCTGGATCACCAAAGGTCACACATCTGGATCACCAAAAGTCACACACCTGGATCACCAAAGGTCACACATCTGGATCACCAAAAGTCACACATCTGGATCACCAAAGGTCACACATCTGGATCACCAAAGGTCACACACCTGGATCACCAAGGTCACACACTTTATCACTAAGGTCACACACCTGGATCACCAAGGTCGCACACCTGGATCACCATAGGTCACACACCTGGTCACTAGAGGTCACACACACGGTCAATACAGGTCGCACACCTGAATCACCAAGGGTCACAACTCTGGATCACCAAGGGTCACACACCTGGATCACCAAGGCCACACAACTGGATCACCAGGGGTAGCACACCTGGATCACCGAAGGTCACACCCATGGATCGTGAAGGGTCGCATACCTGGATCACCCAAGGTCACTCACCTGGATTTCCAAGGGTCACACACCTGGATCACCAGGGCTCGCACACCTGGATCACAAAGGGTCGCACACCTGGATCACAAAGGGTCGCACACCTGGATCTCCAAGGGTCACACTTGGATCTCCAAGGGTCACACACCTGGATCTCCAAGGGTCACACACCTGGATTTCCAAGGGTCGCAAACCTGGTTCACAAAGGGTCGCACAACTGGTTCTCCAAGGGTCACACTTGGATCTCTAAGGGTCACACACCTGGATCTTCAAGGGTCACACACCTGGATCTCTAAGGGTCACACACCTGGATCACAAAGGGTCGCAAACCTGGTTCTCCAAGGGTCACACTTGGATCTCTAAGGGTCACACACCTGGATCTCCAAGGGTCACACACCTGGATCTCCAAGGGTCACACACATGGATCACAAAGGGTCGCAAACCTGGTTCACAAAGGGTCGCAAACCTGGTTCACCAAGGGTCACACACCTGGATCTTCAAGGGTCACACTTGGATCTCCAAGGGTCACACCCGGATCTCAGGTCACACTAGATCTCCAAGGGTCACACACCTGATCTCCAAGGGTCACACACCTGGATCTCCAAGGGTCACACACCTGGATCTCCAAGGGTCACACACCTGGATCTCCAAGGGTCACACACCTGGATCTCCAAGGGTCACACACCTGGATCTCCAAGGGTCACACACCTGGATCTCCAAGGGTCACACACCTGGATCTCCAAGGGTCACACACCTGGATCTCAAGGGTCACACACCTGGATCTCCAAGGGTCACACACCTGGATCTCCAAGGGTCACACACCTGATCTCCAAGGGTCACACACTGATCTCCAAGGGTCACACACCTGGATCTCCAAGGGTCACACACCTGGATCTCCAAGGGTCACACACCTGGATCTCCAAGGGTCACACACCTGGATCTCCAAGGGTCACACACCTGGATCTCCAAGGGTCACACACCTGGATCAAGGGTCACACACCTGGACTCAGGGTCACACACCTGGATCTCCAAGGGTCACACACCTGGATCTCCAAGGGTCACACACCTGGATCTCCAAGGGTCACACACCTGGATCTCCAAGGGTCACACACCTGGATCTCCAAGGGTCACACACCTGGGTCACTAATAATTTAACATACTTGTAAGACATAGCATAATCAACAAGAGGCCTACCCTCAGGCCTAAATAATTAATCTGGGAATATTCTGGAAGTAGTTTACATGAAGTCACTTAGTGTCTGCTGCTTATTGTCCTTATATCAGCTGTCGCATTGTGAACTCTGGGTATATGGTTCCACTTATTGTGAACACTAGGTATATGTGTCCACTTTTTGTGAACACTGGGTATATGGCTCCACTTATTGTGAACATTGGGTATATGGTTCCACTTATTGTCAACACTGGGTATATGATTCCACTTATTGTAAACACTGGGTATATGGCTCCACTTATTGTGAACACTGGGTATATGGTTCCACTTACTGTCAACACTGGGTATATGGCTCCACTTATTGTAAACACTGGGTATATGGTTCCACTTATTGTAAACACTGGGTATATGGCTCCACTTATTGTAAACACTGGGTATATGGTTGCACTTATTGTCAACACTGGGTATATGGTTCCATTTATTGTCAACACTGTATATATGGTTTCACTTATTGTCAACACTGGGTATATGGTTCCACTTTTTGTGAACACTGGGTATATGGTTCCACTTTTTGTCAACACTGAGTATATGGCTCCACTTATTGTCAACACTGGGTATATGGTTCCACTTATTGTCAACACTGGGTATATGGTTCCACTTTTTGTGAATACTGGTTATATGGTTCCACTTATTGTCAACATTGGGTATATGGTTCCACTTTTTGTGAACACTGGGTATATGGTTCCACTTATTGTCAACATTGAGTATATGGCTCCACTTATTGTCAACACTGGGTATATGGTTCCACTTATTGTCAACACTGGGTATATGGTGCCACTTATTGTCAACACTGGGTATATGGTGCCACTTATTGTCAACACTGGGTATATGGTGTCACTTATTGTCAACACTGGGTATATGTAGATGAATGGTTCAGAGAACCGACAAGATATAAATTAGACACATTTGTTGGTTCTCTGAACCATTCATCTACGTCCTGTCTGACACAGCAACATCTTGGGATCTTGATACAAACGAATTCTTCAACACTTGTCCAACCTTTGGACGAAGATCTACTTCGACTAGTGGATGGTACCACTATGACCCCGCCTCCTGCTGCTTCACCTCACCTGACTACAGTATATAAGCCACCTCTACGACCCTGTACTGTACTTTCTATAAGATTGATGGACTGAACACATCGACTCCAGGCCGAGGGACTGATTACCTCAAACTCCTCCTCTCCTTACACTTTTCTACTTTGTATTGGACTGATGAAGCCACTGTGTGGCGAAACGTTTCCTCAATAAAGATATCCAAGTGTTGCATATGTGTCTAATTTATAACTAGGTATATGGCTCTAGTTATTGTTAACACTGGGTATATTGCTCCACTTACTGTGAACCCTGGGTATATGGTTCCACTTATTGTGAACACTGGATATATGGCTCCACTTATTGTCAACACTGGATATATGGCTCCACTTATTGTAAACACTGGGTATATGGTCCCAATTATATATTACACTAGTATAAGAAGACGCAAGTCGGTATTGTCAGTAGTATAAAGACCGAGATGTGTTTCTCAATGGGTATATATCTCAGGGTATATAATTCAGGGTATATAGCTCAGGGTACATGTCATCTCAGGGTATATATCTCGGGGTGTATATCTCAGGGTATATATCTCAGGGTATATATCTCGGGTGTATATCTGAGGGTATTTCTCAGGGTTTATATCTCGAAAAATTGATTTTAGGCGTGATTTACCGTCCTCAAAACTTAGATAGGGAACAAGGGAGACTACTTTGGGAGGAAATTGTTAAGGCCACAAGGCACGATAACGTAGTAATTCTAGGGGACTTTAACTTTAGTCAGATTAATTGGAATTTCTTGACAGGGAATTTAGAATCTAACGACTTTTTAGAAGTTGTTCAGCATTTTGTGACAGAACCTTCAAGGGGAAATAACCTACTTGACTTGGTTCTGACAAACAAGGAAATCCTTGTTAATAATTAAGAAATTACAGAGGAACTCGGCTCAAGCGACCATAAGTCAATTAAATTTAGCATTGAATGGATGTATGATAGTAGGGATAATTCAGTAACGGTCCCAGATTTTTGCTTAGCAGATTATAATGGACTTAGAGAACACTTATCAACTGTGGACTGGGGTAATGAAGAGAGGTATCAATATGACAGTTTTCTTAACACTATACAGGCTGCCCAAAGAACATTTATCCCATATAAAGAAATTAGATCAAGTAGAAATGACCCAAAATGGATGAATAATTGGCTTAAATATCTTTTAGGGCAGAAGAAAGGAATTTATAGGCGCATAAAAAGAGGTGAGGGTCATCTTATAAATCAGTATACTGACATTAAGAGGGACGTTAAAAAGGGGATAAGAAAAGCTAAACGGGATTATGAAATTAAAGTTGCTAGGGATTCAAAAACTAACCCAAAAGGTTTTTTCCAGGTTTATAGAACAAAAGTTAGGGATAAGATAGGTCCCCTTAAAAATAACTCTGGGCATCTTACTGACAAGGAGAATGATATGTGCTCTATTTTTAATTATTATTTTTTCTCGGTTTTCACACAGGAAGACATTAATAATATCCCAGAATTTAATTTTTACAGAGGCCCAGAAGAAGATAAATTATGTAATATAACAGTCACTAGTGAAATGGTTATGAAACAACTAGACCGACTGAAACAAAATAAATCGCCAGGTCCTGATGAGATTTTGCAAGGGTTCTTAAGGAATGCAAAATGGAACTCTGTGAACCAATATCTAACATTTTTAATTTATCTCTTCAAACAGGTGTAGTGTCTGATATGTGGAAGATGGCTAATGTAATTCCTATTTTTAAAGCAGGGGACAAGTCACTACCGTCAAATTTCCGCCCAATAAGCCTAACCTCAATTGTAGGCAAATTACTAGAGTCAATTATAGCTGATATTATTAGAAGCCATCTAGATAACCCTAATTTGATTAATGATACTCAGCATGGATTCACTAGGGGCCGTTCCTGCCTATCTAATTTATTAACCTTCTTCAGTAAAGCTTTTGAGGCTGTTGATCACGATAAAGAATTCGATATTGTTTATTTAGACTTTAGTAAGGCTTTTGATAGAGTACCGCACCAGAGACTGTTAAAGAAAGTGGCAGCTCATGGCATTGGGGAAAAAGTGCTGTCATGGATCGAGTCATGGCTCACCAATAGGAAGCAGAGAGTGTGCATAAATGGGGTTAAATCCGAGTGGGGACTTGTAACAAGTGGTGTTCCACAGGGACCAGTCTTAGGCCCGTTGTTATTTATAATATATATCAATGACCTTGACGAGGGAATTACTAGTGACATGAGCAAATTCGCCGACGACACTAAGATAGGTAGGATAATTGATTCAAACATAGATGTCATAGAACTTCAGGAAGATTTAGACAAACTTAATTCGTGGTCAGAAAAGTGGCAGATGCAGTTCAATGCAGATAAATGCAAGGTACTGAAGCTCGGGAGTGTCCATAACCCAAGCACTTATAGTTAAATAACGTAGAACTTAGCCATACAGATTGCGAGAAGGACTTGGGGGTGATGGTAAGCAGCAACCTTAAACCAAGACAGCAATGCCTAAGCGTATGTAATAAGGCAAATAGATTACTGGGATTTATATCAAGAAGTGTAAGCAACAGAAGTCCTGCGGTTATATTACAGCTTTATACATCATTAGTAGGGCCTCACCTAGATTACGCAGCTCAGTTCTGGTCTCCATATTACAGAATGGACATAAATTCGTTAGAAAACATTCAGCATAGAATGACTAAATTAATACATAGCATTAGAAATCTTCCTTACGAAGAAAGATTTTGAAGACCCTTAAATTACATTCACTTGTAAGACGCAGAATGAGGGGAGACATGATCGCGGTATACAAGTGGAAAATGGGTATTAACAAAGGGGATATAAATAAGGTCTTGAGGATATCTCTCCAAGAGAGAACCCGCAATAATGGATAAGTTTAGATTTAGAAAGGATATAGGAAAGTATTGGTTTGGAAATAGGGTAGTTGATGAGTGGAACAGTCTGCCTAGTAGGGTTATTGAAGCTAGGACCTTGGGTAGTTTAAATTTAGGTTGGATAAATTCATGAGTGAGAGGGGTTGGATTTGAGTGGGACTCGCACATGAGTAAATAGAATTATCAAAGCAGATTTCTTGGGTAGCATTGAAAATTGGGTTGAGCAAATATTCTGTTAGGGACGGATTGTGAAGGACCTGCCTAGTATGGGACAACAGGCCTGCTGCAGTGTTCCTCCTTTCTTATGTTCTTGTCCAACCTTTGGACGAAGACCTACTTCGACTAGTGGATGGTACCACTAAGACCCCGCCTCCTCCTGCTTCACCTCACCTGACTACAGCATATAAGCCACCTCTACGGCCTTGTGCTGCACTTCCAACAAGATTGATAGACTGAACACATCGACTCCAGGCCGAGGGACTGATTACCTCAAACTCCTCCTCTCCTTACACCTTTCTACTTTGTATTGGACTGATGAAGCCACTGTGTGGCGAAACGTTTCCTCAATAAAGATACCCAAGTGTTGCATATGTGTCTAATTTATAACTTGTCGGTTCTCTGAACCATTCATTTACATCTAGTAATTTGCCTACAATTAAGGTAAGGCTTATTGGGCGGTAATTTGACGGTAGTGACTTGTCCCCTGCTTTAAAAATAGGAATTACATTAGCCATCTTCCACATATCAGACACTACACCTGTTTGAAGATATAAATTAAAAATGTTAGATATTGGTTCACAGAGTTCCATTTTGCATTCCTTAAGAACCCTTGCAAAAAGCTCATCAGGACCTGGCGATATGTTTTGTTTCAGTCGGTCTAGTTGTTTCATAACCATTTCACTAGTGACTGTGATATTACATAATTAATCTTCTTTTGGGCCTCTGTAAAAATTAAATTCTGGGATATTATTAGTGTCTTCCTGTGTGAAAACCGAGAGAAAATAATTATTAAAAATAGAGCACATTTCATTCTCCTTGTCAGTAAGATGCCCAAAGTTATTTTTAAGGGTACCTATCTTATCCCTAACTTTTGTTCTATAAACCTGGAAAAAACTTTTTGGGTTAGTTTTTGAATCCCTAGCAACTTTAATTTCATAGTCCCGTTTAGCTTTTCTTATCTTCTTTTTAACGTCCCTCTTAATGTCTGTATACTGATTTATAAGATGACCCTCACCTCTTTTTATGCGCCCATAAATTCCTTTCTTCTCCCTAAAAGATATTTGAGCCTATTATTCATCCATTTTGGGTCATTTTTACTTGATCTAATTTCTTTATACGGGATAAATGTTCTTTGGGCAGCCTGTATAGTGTTAAGAAAACTGTCATATTGATACCTCTCTTCGTTACCCCAGTCCACAGTTGATAAGTGTTCTCTAAGTCCATTATAATCTGCTAAGCGAAAATCTGGGACCGTTACTGAATTATCCCTACTATCATACATCCATTCAATGCTAAATTTAATTGACTTATAGTTGCTTGAGCCGAGTTCCTCTGTAATTTCTAAATTATTAACAAGGGTTTCCTTGCTTGCCAGAACCAAGTCAAGTAGATTATTTCCCCTTGTAGGTTCTGTCACAAACTGGTTCAAAAAGCAATCCTGAACTTCTTCTAAAAACTCATTAGATACTAAATTCCCTGTCAAGAAATTCCAATCAATCTGACTAAAGCTAAAGTCCCCTAGAATTACTACATTATCGTGCCTTGTGGCCTTAACAATTTCCTCCCAAAGTAATCTCCCTTGTTCCCTATCTAAGTTTGGAGGACAGTAAATCACGCCTAAAATGAATTTTTCGCACCCCTCTGAAAATTCTATCCAGACAGACTCTGTATGTGTTATTTGAGACTTTATACCAGTTTTTATGCAACAATTTAAATGATCACGGACATAGATTGCCACCCCACCCCCCTTCCCGATACTTCTGTCTACTTGGAACAATTTAAAACCCTGAATGTGACATTCGGCAGGCATGTCCCGATTTTTCATATTAAATCATGTCTCAGTTATTGCAAAAACATCAATATTACCAGTACTTGCAACTAATCTCAACTCGTCCATCTTATTCCTAGCACTACGATTATTGGTGTAATATGCACTAAAGACCCTCCTTTCTCTTTACCCTTCCTGCTCATTTCTGTTTTTCCACTATACCTGTTACTGTCCTTGTCACCTAGTGCCACTGACTTTCCAATATCCACCTTATTCTGTCTATTACTAGTTCCCCTAGAATTTATATCATTACTATAGTGGGACTTCACTGTTTCCCCCCCATAATCCATACCACTAACTTTTTCTAGTTTAAAGCTCCAACAGCTACCTCCACTGCAGTTGCCAGTACCCCCACCCCAGACCTAGATAAGTGAACCCCATCCCTGGCATACATGTCATTTCTGCCATAGAAGAGGTCCCAGTTGTCAATGAAAGTTACTGCATTTTCCTTACAGTATTTGTCCAGCCGGCAATTGACACCAATTGCCCTGGACAACCATTCACATCCAACTCCCCTCTTTGGCTAAGTTCTACGTTATTTAACTTATAAGTGCTTGGGTTATGGACACTCCCGAGCTTCAGAACCTTGCATTTATCTACATAGTACTGCATCTGCCACTTTTATGACCAGGAATTGAGTTTGTCTAAATCCTCCTGAAGTTCCCTGACATCTACGTTTGAATCAATTATCCTACCTATCTTCGTGTCATCGGCGAATTTGCTCATATCACTAGTAATTCCCTCATCAAGGTCATTGATATATATGATAAACAACAACGGGACTAAGACTGATCCCTGTGGAACACCACTTGTTACAGATCCCCACTCGGATTTAACCCCATTTATGCACACTCTCTGCTTCCTATTTGTGAGCCATGACTCGATCCATGACAGCACTTTTCCCCAAATGCCATGAGCTGCCACTTTCTTTAACAGTCTCTGGTGTGGTACTCTATCAAAAGCCTTACTAAAATCTAAATAAACAATATCGAATTCTTTATCGTGATCAACAGCCTCAAAAGATTTACTAAAAAAGGTTAATAAATTAGATAGGCAGGAACGGCCCCTCGGGAATCCATGCTGAGTATCATTAATCAAATTATGGTTATCTAGATGACTTCTAATAATATCAGCTATAATTGACTCTTGTAATTTGCCTACAATTGAGGTTAGGCTTATTGGGCGGAAATTTGACGGTAGTGACTTGTCCCCTGCTTTAAAAATAGGAATTACATTAGCCATCTTCCACATATCAGACACTACACCTGTTTGAAGATATAAATTAAAAATGTTAGATATTGGTTCACAGAGTTCCATTTTGCATTCCTTAAGAACCCTTGCAAAAAGCTCATCAGGACCCGGCGATTTATTTTGTTTCAGTCGGTCTAGTTGTTTCATAACCATTTCACTAGTGACTGTTATATTACATAATTTATCTGCTTCAGAGCCACTATAAAAATTAATTACTGGGATATTATTAGTGTCTTCCTGTGTGAAAACCGAGAAAAAATAATTATTAAAAATAGAGCACATATCATTCTCCTTGTCAGTAAGATGCCCAGAGTTATTTTTAAGGGGACCTATCTTATCCCTAACTTTTGTTCTATAAACCTGGAAAAGACTTTTTGGGTTAGTTTTTGAATCCCTAGCAACTTTAATTTCATAGTGCCGTTTAGCTTTTCTTATACCCTTTTTAACGTCCCTCTTAATGTCAGTATACTGATTTATAAGATGACCCTCACCTCTATTTATGCGCCTATAAATTCTTTTATTTTGCCTTAAAAGGTATTTGAGCCTATTATTCATCCATTTTGGGGCATTTCTACTTGATCTAATTTCTTTATATGGCATAAATGTTCTTTGGGCAGCCTGTATAGTGTTAAGAAAGCTGTCATATTGATAGCTCTCTTCGTTACCCCAGTCCACAGTTGATAAGTGTTCTCTAAGCACATTATAATAATAATAATAATAATAATAATAATAATAATAATAATAATAATACTTTAAGAGACATGGTAGACAAGAAAGTCTTTGACTGTTACTGAATTTTCCCTACTATCATACATCCATTCAATGCTAAAGGTAATTGACTTGTGGTCGCTCGTGCCGAGTTCGTCTGTAATTTCTAAATTATTAACAAGGGATTCCTTGTTTGCCAGAACCAAGTCAAGTAGGTTATTTTCCCTTGAAGGTTCTGTCACAAACTGCTTCAAAAAACAATCCTGAACTACTTCTAAAAAGTCGTTTGATTCTAAATTCCCTGTCAAGAAATTCCAATCAATCTGACTAAAGTTAAACTCCCCTAAAATCACTACGTTATCATGCCTTGTGGCCTTAACAATTTCCTCCCAAAGTAGTTTCCCTTGTTCCCTATTTAAGTTTGGAGGACGATATATCACGCCTAAAATCAATTTTTCACACCCCTCTGAAAATTCTATCCAGACAGACTCTGTACACATTATTTCAGACTTTATACCCGTTTTTATGCAACAATATAAATGATCACGGACACAGAGCGCCACCCCACCCCCTTTCCCGATACTTCTGTCTACTTGGAACAATTTAAAACCCTGAATGTGACATTCAGCAGGCATGTCCCGATTTTTCATAATAAACCACGTCTCAGTTAATGCAAAAACATCAATATTACTTGCGCTTGCAACTAATCTCAATTCGTCCATCTTATTTCTCGCACTACGACTATTAGTATAAATTTTTTTCAGAAAACCTCCCTTCTCTTTACTCTTCTTGTTCATTTCTATTTTTCCACTATACCTATTGCTGTCCTTGTCACCTAGTGTCACTGACTCTCCAATATCCACCTTATTCTGCCTATTACTAGATCCCCTAAAGTTCATAACATTACTACACTGGGACTTCACTGTTTTCCCCCCATAACCCATACCTCTAACTTTTTCCAGTTTAAAGCCGTAATAGCTCCCTCCACTGCAGTTGCCAGTGCCCCCACCCAAGACTTAGATAAGTGAATGAAAGCGCTTGGAATTCCTCTATTTTTTCATAGTGGTTGTCTTGCATATTTTGATATCACCTGTTTACTGTTATCTTTTGCATATATATATATATATATATATATATATATATATATATATATATATATATATATATATATATATATATATATATATATATATATATATATATATATATATATATATGTCGTGCCGATTAGGTAAAACTTGCGATTTTGGCTTAAATAGCAACGCTCACCTTGCCATATAAGACAAGTGAAAATTTGTGTATGCAATAATTTCGCCAAAATCGTTCTGAACATAACGAAAAAAATATTTCATTGTGTTTGTTTATTATTAAATTAATGTTAACGTATCTAAAATATATTTAGTTGGGTTAGGCTAAATTAAATTGAGCTTGTTGTAATAAGGTTAGGTAGGTTTTCAAAGTTTCTCTTAGTACAAAATTATAAATTCTTACATTAACATAAATAAAAAAAATATATCTTTAAACGTATAAGAAAAATTTTAAAAAGGACTTAATTTTAGATGAGTTCTTGCTAATTGACCAGTTTTACCTAATCGGCACGACATATATATATATATATGTATTGCATATATATATATATATATATATATATATATATATATATATATATATATATATATATATATATATATATATATATATATATATATATATATATATATATATATAGTCGTGCCGATTAGGTACTGGTACTGGTACTGGTACTGGTACTGGTACTGATGACCTGAGCGTCGGTGAGCTGGGATGGAAGAAGGGTGGGTAAGGATAGAAATATGGGAAAAGGTTGGGTAAGGGTAGGAGGAGGGAATATACAGGTGAGTGGCACGTCCACTCTGGGCGACGTGTGCAGAGAAACTGCAGGCGTTGTTGATCGGTGTGGGTGACGGTGGAGCGAGTTGGAACAGCTGATGAGGCGGGTGGACTGCAGGCGGCTGCCAGACGTAGCTAGCAGAGTCCCAGAAGGCAGGCAAGGTCGAGAAGGCAGTTACATTACAGTGATGTGTTGGAGAAATCACTGAAGCGTTCCATTCACCAGCAAGGTGAACTGTCGTTGTGAGATGTGTTTTACTTTAATTAGACCGATTAGGTAAAACTTGCGATTTTGGCTTAAATAGCAAAGCTCACCTTGCCATATAAGACAAGTGAAAATTTGTGTATGCAATAATTTCGCCAAAATCATTCTGAACATAACGAAAAAAATATATTTCATTGTGTTTGTTTATTATTAAATTAATGTTAACGTATCTAAAATATATTTAGTAGGGTTAGGCTAAATTAAATTGCGCTTGTTGTAAAAAGGTTAGGTAGGTTTTCAAAGATTCTCTTGGTACAAAATTATAAATTCTTACATTAACATAAATGAAAAAAATATATCTTTAAACGTATAAGAGAAAATTTTAGAAAGGACTTAATTTTAGATGAGTTCTTGCTAATTGACCAGTTTTACCTAATCGGCACGACATATATATATATATATATATATATATATATATATATATATATATATATATATATATATATATATATATACTTCAAGGAAGAATATTTAGATTTCTTTCTGAAGCCATTTGCATATTCCACTTAACCTACCACCCCATCTTTTGAATATATATAAAATTTATTTCAAGACAAAATACATTGACAAAATACATTGACAAGAATGCAATAGGGAGTAAAACAACATAGATAACAACTCAGAGCTACATGTCAAATATTCCGTCCAGCTCCCGGCAGTGGGCCGCGTGCCCAGAATGCTGCAGGCATTTCCCTCTGGATCGCAACACTGATTCTCTGAAAGAGGAAGCTGGTCGCCCTGTGGTCCTTGGTTTCTACCTGGAGTCTACCTGAGAGAATTCCAGGGGTCAATGCCCCCAGCCCGGTCTGTGACCAGGCCTCCTGTTGGACCAGAGCCTGATCAACCAGGCTGTTACTGCTGGCCGCACGCAGTCCAACGTACGAACCACAGCCCGGCTGATAAGGTACTGACTTGAGGTGCCTGTCCAGTGCCTGCTTGAAGACAGCCAGGGTTTGTTGGTAATCCCCTGATGTACGCTGGGAGGCAGTTGAACAATCTTGGGCCCCTGACACTTATTTTGTTGTCCCTCAACGTGCTAGTGGCACCCCTGCTCTTCATTGGGGGATGTTACATCGCCTG